>JAQGAZ010000519.1:0-57331 GCA_034692225.1 Polydesmus complanatus | reverse complement strand
AAAAATTTTCAAAAAAAAAATTTTCAAAAAAAAATTTTCAAAAAAAAAATTTTCAAAAAAAAATTTTCAAAAAAAAAATTTTCAAAAAAAAATTTTCAAAAAAAAATTAAAAAAAAAAATGTAACTAACTACGATTATAGTCTATAAGATAAATAAAATCATTACACAACCACAGCCGCGATCATTTGACCCACCTTTGCGAGCCCAACCCTCTATAAGGAGTCGGTTCGAAATCTCCAAAACCAATAATTTCTCCATTTAAAGTCGACACTACGAAGAGGTTCACGACAAAGGACTAACGCTGTATCTCTTTCAGTGACCTCCTCTACCGTGGGCCTCTTTGTAGTATTAAAAGTGCTTTTAGATTATTTCGTGCATCTCCTATACAGTACATGTACTGTACATATAACGTGATGGTGTTTTTGGATTGCCCCTGCGTGCGGTCTGCTACATCCGCACGATCCTCGAATGAGCTAATCAGTGCTGCCTTGTGGGAAAATACACACACAAATATTATTAATATGCTGGTGAAATATTGACACGTCAAATGGCTGAAAATAATACGAATTAAGGATAATCAACTATATTCGCAACGTTTAATTAGGATTATTAAAGGTAGGGCCCAAACATCGCAGTATTTATTATTTTTTTTAAAGAAATCTTATTAATATTTGATTGAATGTTAACGTGACATTTGTGCTGACACTGATTTACTGAATTATGTCACTACGCATGTTGCACAATAATTATTATACTAATCAACTGATTTAAATCCAATTAATTCAGATGATGCAGGAAGTTAGCAGCGACGATACGAACGGAGAGTCGACGTTCGAGTTTGTCGAGCGACGTTTGGACGATTTACAACTGACGAATCCCATCACAACAACAACAACTGCTCAATCAGCTGTTCCTCAAAACGAAGCGTTTTCAGGTTTCATTAATTGCTGTGAAATTTACGACTAAAGATTACGAATGAGCATTTTTATTAATTAGTTGAAGCGAGTGTGGCGTCGAGTATACCACCCAGCGTAACGGCGGTTCCAGTCTCGTTTTCTCAACCTCCGTTGGCTCCAGCTCCTATTCCCACCTTCGCTGTGGCTTCGCTTCCACCGCCGCCAGTCGCTTTGCCTTCGTTCATCAATGTCTCCGAGCCAAATCTAACGGCTTTTCCTCCTTCCAATCCTATCTTATCACCGTATAATCCCAAGTAAGTTTTTTAAAAGGTGGTTTTTAATCACTCTTAACAGGTAAACGAACGTTCTTTTGGGTTTAGCAGATCCCATAATGTAAACAGAATGATCAAACGCAGTGCTGCATTTAAAATTAGATTAAACTGAATTATTGAGATATATTACTGAATATTGACTGCAACGTAATAATGCTGTTTATTGTTCTGATATTATGTGGTCTGCCTAAATTCGGGATCCAAAAAAATATTCTTTTATAATGACCGCGATTAATTGCTGAAATTATTAGCGTGTCGAGTGCTGGATCTAGTTGGACGACTAACGCCAATCCTCATACGTTTTACGAACCGACCTACGTTCAACCTGGACCTTCAGTCGGACCACCCGTGAGCAGCGTGATCACCGCTTCGGCGTTTGAAAACGAGTTTGAACCCGAATCGAATGCCGGTGGTGGAGGAGGAGGCGTTTGGGGATGGATCAAAGGAACTGTGTCTGGAAATGAATTCTTACATAAAGTAGCGGAGAAAGCCAAGGTTTTATTTACTCGTGCGGAATAATTAAACGAGAGGGAGTTAATATTTTATTTAATTTAGAGCTCGGTGGATAGCGTCATCACCACGCTGGATCCGCAGATGTCGGAATATATTTGTATTCAAATCTCTTTTATTTATGAAAGGAAAACTGATTTATTTTTCTTAATATTCTGACTTACAAAAAATGTTTATCGTCTGTAAGTTTTCTCTGAATATGACTTCAGAATAATTTTTAGTTGCAAATTTGGGCGAAGTTTTCTGTTTGGAGTAAAGCATTTTGTCTCATAAACTCTTAAAGTGAAATTTTATAATAATTTGAAATTCAGTTATCTGACAAAAATGTTCGGGTATTGGATTGATAATACCGACGGAATAATTTCCGAAAATCTAAAATTTTTTGACTTATTCTTTCAATCAGCGGTTATACGCAACTATTTCGTGCTTGATCATGATTAGGTACAGTACTTTATAAAATACGGGTAACAATATGCACCATGTTGTGTAAAGTCAGTTTTCCTTTCTAATGTTTTTAACGTGTAGAATATTTTCATTTAAGTTTTGATTTGTTTTGCTAGATTCAGGAGGCGATGTTAATATGGTCGTGGCTTCCGACAAAGCGGTGAAAGTGGATCCGATCCGTGAAGCGTTTCAGCTGATCTTAGGTCGTGCCACGGTAGTGATCGGAGTGTCCGCCCAATCGAGCGTGGCTGTGCAACCAGTCGGCTTTTCTTCTGGCCTCAAAGGTGCTGAAGACAGAATCTCGGCTTTGCGGCAATCTGGAACCATCGACGAACGTCAACCCATCATCGCGGTGGAAAACGCTCTGGTCGAAGTCACTCCCGAAAGGTTATACTCGCAAACTGTTTTTAAAATCTGCACAAATTTAACAATCAATCTACATAAATAGATAAGCAATTCGTAGCAAGTTGATAATCAATCTGCACAAATTGAGAATCAATCTGTACAAATTGAGAATCAATCTTTACAAATTGAGAATCAATCTATACCAAGTTGATAATCAAACTGTAACAAATTAAGAATCGAAGTGTACGGTGCTAAATTGAGAATTAAAATGTATGGTACCAAATTGATAATCAATCTGCACAAATTGTCAAATTGAGAATCAAGCTGTACCAAATTGAGAATCAAACTATAGTAAATTGAGAATCAAATTATAGTAAATTGAGAATCAAATTGTATCGTATCAAGTGGAGGATCAGTCTGTTCCTAATTAAGATTCTTTTGGTATCAAGAAATATTTAGGCTATAAATCTAATTTATGTTCATGCAGATTGAAAAGTTATTTCTCATTAAGTTATTAAGAAAATCTCTATTCATAATATTTTTAGACTACAGTTTTCGATATATTTTAAATTTGCAGGTGGTTCGACGTCGGTTGTTTGGTGCTAGACGACCGGGTGTTAGGAGTGACCTTGCACTCGTACACTCAGATGGTTCCAGTTCCATTGGAATGCGTTCAGCAGTTGCAGAACGACACACCGGCCGACTACCCGCTGCGTTGGTCCGGCTTCTCCTTAAGCGTGGGTCAAGCGGTAGGGATGGCTATGCAAGTGCCTCATCAGGAGTGGCATCAACACGTGGGCGGAGTGCCAAGAAAAGACCTGATTTTTCAAGCGGCCAAAGTTTTGGCCACCTCTTATAAACGCAAAAGAGACTCCGTTGGGTACAACCAACCAGCTTGGTCCATGGGTTAGACACACCTCTCATTCTCCATCTTGATTTTTTTTTTGTAGATTTATTATTATTTAAATTTGGGGAGAGAGATTGTAAATCTTTTATCTTTTTTGTTTTACTGCTTCTTGGATATAATATTTTTTTTTTTTTTCGGTTTCAGCTGTATGTTTTATTAACAATTAAAATAATGTTTACTGAAAGTTTGAATTAGGTTCCCCATTTTTAATTACGGGTGATACTTTTAAAATTATTTAAAATCGAGGGCACTCTATATTGTACATACCTATTATAACTGTTTACCTCGCTTGTGAGGTAGAACACTACGATCGGAGATAAAAGCGAGTGGAAAATATAAAAAATAAAATTAATTAATTACACAATATTTTGTTTAAAAAAAAAAATTATTTACCGATAAAAACAAATTTGTTTGGGAAACGTAACAAATTTTGTCCCATTTTTTTTGGATTAATTAATAAGATTTACTTATTAAAAACAGATATTTTATGTACAGTATTACAAAAGATAATAAAAAATTAGTTTAAAAATAATATTTTATTTTTATCAAAACAAAACAAACTGTCGAAGAGCGCAATTTTTACGCATAGTGATATTTAGTTGTATTTTGGCAACTTCAAACTTCAGTACCGGTAATAGTAAAATATACGGAGTATGTGTTAATCCTTTTATGGATCTTAATTGGCATGTAGTTAAATATACAAGTATATTATTATATAGTACGAAAACATTTTGTGTTATTAATTTCAAAGATAAAGTAACGTAAATTCGAAAGTTTCCCTGCAAACGCATTGCGCGCGAATCCACGCATCGAATTTCACTTCGGTTAGACCATCGACATCGGGTCGAGCTCCTCCCTTCTTGTTCCGACTCTGCGTGACCACCGGCGACTCCAGACACTTTCGGCTGGGCTGAAACTTTAAGCGGATGACGTCGATCAATTTCGCTCCCTCTGGCTCCTCTTCCGCGTTGAACAAACAAGAAACGGCTACATCGTCGCTCGTGTGCTTAAAAGTGATGCGATAGAGACCGTGGTTGAGCACATCCGCCGCCATTTCTGTTCCGTCGGCCGGGCGTTCCCTCAGCCACCGTTTTCGTTCCAAAAGAGAAGTAGATGGGAATCGCGTGGAATCCAACACATAGTCGATTTCCGAGCCAGAAGAAGAAGCGTCGCTGAAACCGAGATTTAAGACGTTGAAGTTGATCGGCTCTCTCCCGTAATGCGCCCTCACGCGCCTCCGCTCCTCGTTCCAAGAGTCAGCGATCCACAGAATCTCGGCACTGACTTCGACAGCCGGCAACACATCTGCTTTCACTTTCCACCGAAAGTGACGCGGCAAATGAACGTACTCGATGGCCACGATTCGACTAGGGAAAACGAAATCGATCTGTTTATTAAAAAACAACGTTCGCTGGCATTGTTTCAGCTCGTGCGCGCCCAACTTTCGGCCGGCGCAGCACTCTAAGTAGGCTTGGTTGGTCAGCAAGTAATTTTCGAAGACGTGACATCCGCCAGCCCACATCACGCCCGGTTTGGCAGTGGCCGTTAGGATTTCCTGGGCTTTAACCAGGATGGCATCAGGTAGAGGCCGAGCATGCGGAGCGGAGGGGAAGATGAAAATCTCTGTATTGACCGAGTTGGTGACGTGGGTGAATTTGAGGTCTTCGAAGCAGGAGAAGTGCTTGACCATGACGTGAGTAAGGCACAGCACTCGGTTGAGCTTGAAAGACAGGTGGCGGTCCAAGCTTCGGTTGACGTAGAGAGCGACGCAGACGGTAGAACCGCTTCCCGGCTCCCACAGCTCGATCCAGCGACGAACGAACGTGCGACCCACGTGAAAGGAGCTCGTGTTGTCCTGAGTGTGGTACCTGCCGGTATTTACAAAAGTAAAAGTAAGGATTGAATAATTAATTAATTAATACAAAATAATAATAACAGTAAAAATTAAATACTGATTTATGAAATTACTTCTGAGTTCCTTAGCCAATAATATAATAATTTACCTGGAGATTCCCACGATGAGGCCGATGATGGTGACGTATTTCTCAACCTTTCCCTCATTTATCTCGTGATGTTCTACCTGTTCCAAAGAAACGAAGTTGTGGAAGGGATCGGGGAAGCTGAATCGTTTGGAGATCTGATTCGGAAAAACCTTTATAGCCGTAGGTTTGTTTTCGTCCAGCGAAAGTTCTAATAAAACTCGCTTGGAATCGGGATGAGTGAGAACGTAAAAGTCCACCGTTTTCACGCTGTTAATGGTCCACCCAGACAGAAGCAGCAGGCAGCCGATCTGTACCTCCGCCACGCCCCGAAACGCGCTTTTCCTCCACAAAACGACGTCGCACACGCCCGTCCAATCGGCTACGGTGAGCACCACCCGCACTGGATTCGCGCCCGTGTCTAAAATATTAATAGGTTTCCTTACGCCGAGAACCACGACTAACAGTTCGTCTTTGTTGGCTCGAATGGCCAAATTCCTTCGAGATTCCAGATCTGAGATTCGAAAACCGCGATTATGTACTTCTTCTAACTTCTTGAGAATGGCATCGGGTTCATCGCTGACCTCCTGCGTGCCGTCGGGTGCAGCTGGGGAAGAAAAGTACACTGATTGCTCGAACCAGTAATTGAGCGGGTAAATGTTGTCGGAGGGAAAATAAAGCCGGTTAATGTCATTATAAATCTCGCTCACCTTATTATCGTCCAATTCGTCCATTTCTCGCACCATTTTCGCCGTGCTGGCGTGTTTTTTCAGCAGACTGGCGTCTTCGATGTTCAAATAGGAGCGAGTGAGACCTTCGCTAAGAGGAAAGGTGGTCAGTCGACGAAGAAAGACGACGTCTCCGCACTCAAAACGAAAAGTCTCGTTGAGTTGCGGGTTTAATAAATACTGTACCACTTTGGCTTGGGGATTATCGGTGAGAGCGGTGATGAGGTAGAAAAAAACCAAGTCGTGGCGGTAATCGTTCATCGGATAGCACTTCCATTTGACCTGGCAACGCGGAATATACCCAAGTTTTATATCCACGATGCACACTTTTTCGCTAGTTACGTATTTAATCTCTTTTAAAATCTTTTTCGGATAGAAATATTTGCGGTCCAGGAGACGAACAGGCAACTCGCGGCTTACCATCGCGAATCACAGAATCAGCTGATCGGGGAAAAGCAGTCTAAATTCACCGTTAAAATTAATGAATATTACTCAAAAAAATTTCATGTATCAAAACTTACCCTTCATACATTAATAATTGAAATGACAACCAATTTTAAACGAAATTTCATTGAAATTCAGCCGAAAGTATACTCGAAACACGACGCTAAAAGTTTTAAAAATAAAGCACTTTTTAACGTAAAATAATCGACGAACATCGATACTATAGTTATCGATTATATTCAGCCTATAATCGCATTGTAGTTAACAGCTTCCAAAAATATTATACGGTACATAAAAAAATAAATTAAGTATAATCATTTTTTTTTTATACAGTAGTTTAATTTAAATATTAAACTTAATTAAATTAGTTGTTTTAATTTTTAAAAAAATTTGTAACAGCTTTCCCACAGTGACGTCATGATGATCGTCATGACGTATGCGATAACCTAAAAAATTATCGGCTTGATTGAAATTTTTGGGATGGTTTTCTGAAGATTTAATTAAATATTTAAACAATTATATACAGTAATTATGTACGTGTAGTGAAATAAATTTTATTATACTATTATATGCTAGAATGAATTGCTAGTAGAATGAGTGTGAAAGCGTTCGAAGTGGTGTGTGTGGATAAATTTCAAGCGTCTTTTAACGTAAGTGACTCTGGAATTCCAAGTTTTCATTTCGTAATTAATTAAATTATTTTACGGCAGATTGAATGCGTGGAATTATGTGGAAAAGATTTGTTTATTGGAGGGTCGGATGGGTATGTAATTAGCGTTTATTAACTCGCCACCAATTTTGTTTTTAATTATTATTGTTTGTGGTGTAGGGTGTTGCAACATTATTTATTAGAAGAAAAAAGTCAGCCGGCGTCTTTTCAAGCGCTTCTACAGCAACAGAATGATTTAGGAGTGGTTAAGTAGTTAACGTATAACGTTTTGGAACGTGTTGTTTATTAATTTGTTCGCAGAAAAAAGCTATTCTTGAGGTGAAATGTGCTTCGGCGCTAAACCGGCTTTTGGTGTTGTGCGACGGAGCTATTCATATGGTCAGCACTTTCGATCTAAGAGTACGTATATTATTTTCTTTCCGAGAAACGAATGTAGATAGTATTGTTCTTGCATTTTATCGTAGGGCGGACAAAATTTATCTTAAAATTATTACACTGGTAATTTATTTTTGTTTTCTCGAAATTGTAGTACGTGCAAAATGGAACCAAGATTCGAAATGTAAATACTTTCTGCGTGAACGAGAACCCTCAGAGCTCGAACCCATTCTGCATAGAGGTTTCAAATCTAGCTATTTTTTTTTCGTTGTTGTTGTTAAACGAAAAATTATTTATTATAGTGTCTTATTGATTGTAGGTGTGTTTATCTCGCAAGCGCAGTGTGCACGTCTATCACGTGACAGAAGACACGGGGATTCACGTGAGAGAGATCGCCTTGGGAGAACCAGCCTTAACCATGGTTTCTTCTTAATATCTTTACTTATTATTTTTATGTTTTAATGAAGGTATTTTTTGATAGGCGATGGATGGTAAATTCATTTGCGTCGCTTTGACCAGTAAATACGTTATAGTCAACTGCGACGCCGATACCGTCATGGAAGTGTTGCCATTCGATTCCACAGCAGCCGTTCCACTCGTTATTAGGCTCAATAAGGTATTTTTTTAATTTTTGATCTTATGGGAACCAGTTATCGGAACAGAATTTTTTTTTTACCAAATTAGGAAGAGTTCTTAGTGAATGGTCCCAACGCCTTAGGGATCTTCGTGACCAGCGCCGGTACCTCGGAACGACCTCCTCTTCTATGGTCCAAGTCCATTCACGCCATTGCCTTCACTCACCCCTACATCGTCACCCTGAACGAGGACTCGGTGGTTGTTTACAGCATTTTGGACCAGAAACAAAAGCAGAGGCTTCATTTTCAGGGAGGAAGACATTTGGAGCATTTTCAGGGCCGAACTTTAGCTGTGGCCGGTTCGTGCATTTACGCTTTGGTTCCAGTTCCGTGCGGGAAGCAGGTGCGGGCGCTTTTAGCCGATGGAAACGTCGACGAAGCTTTGGATTTGGCTAAACACTGTCATTGGCCGGGACTAAACAGAGAGCAGTTTTTAAAAGTATTTAATTTTTATTTTGGCTGTTTTAAATAGTGAAAATCGAAGAGCTCAAAGTCCTTGTTTTTTTTTTTTTTTTTGTAATTTATGAATTTTTAGAAACCCAACTGATACGTTTTGAGATGTTACTTAGTGTTTTATTTTGGTTTACAGTAGCCTACATGTACTTTAAATTAATGGTTTAGGGTGACAAACTAGGTTATTAACTACTGAATTAGGGTTTCGCTTTTTAGTTTACATAGTTAAAATTTTAACAACAATCTGGTTTTTTTTTGTGGTTTGTTTACGCTTAGTACATTTTAAAAGTGTATCCAGGGTTCCATCAGTTGTTTAGTAATTTTTTTTTGGTTAGTATTTCATTTCTTCGCAAGAACAGTTGTGACACATCTCATAAAATGATTACAAATATAATTTTGTCACTGTTCTAGTTGAAATTTAGTGCATGATTTTTTACCATTGATTGCAGCTCTTTCTGTGGTAGTTTTTGTTATAATAATATCTTATTAAGAGGTAGGGGATAGCGTTTGTAACGACGTAGAGCCTGTTTGCGCATGTTAAGGGGCAGCGTTAGTACTTTACGGTTTTAAGTTTATAGTTTATTAATTGATGTGCATTTCCATTATTTTGACACAATTGTTACAAATTAATTAATTTATTTATTGAAAGGTTTACAGAAAAATTCAGCAGGAAGCAGGTTTTATCGAGTTTTCAAAGTTCAACTTTGCACACGCCAAAGAATTATTTATTACTGGACAGTTGGATCCACGAGAGGTTGTAAAATAGTTTAATTTATTTGGAATATATTGACGTTTACCAAAGATTTTTGTTTGTTTTAGTTGTTAGCATTATATCCTGAACTCTCTGCTTCTGGAGGGGATTACGTTAGGTCTGGTCCACCTCTCCACGAGTTGGCCAACGTTAACCAGATGTGTCAAGGAGATACAAGCAAGATCCAAGAGTGCGCCAGTTTTCTTTTAGAAGTTTTACAGGCGGTTCAAGAGAGGCGGAACAATTTAAAGTGGAAAAAAGTGAATGAAATTGGGTTGATTTTGCGGAGAGAACGGTTTTAACAGACGTTAACAGAAATATTACTAGCGGATCTATCGAAATTTAAATAACGTGTGGTTAGTGAAATTGAAACTATAAAATATTGAGAACTAAATTAAACGAAGAGCTGAAAAAGAGTACTCTTAAAACTTTTAATTAACATAAATTTTTAAGTATAATAATTGTCTGTTAGATCTCGTACGATATAATTCTAAAAATCACTTAAAAATATTTGAATTGAATTAACTGAAAAGTTTGTGGTTTATTTTGTAGGATGTTGATGTAGCGATTTTAAAACTGTACGCCGAGTTTAACGATCCGGAGCTTTCTTCGCTCATTCTGACCTATTCGACTTCGTTTAGCAGTTCAGATCCAGTGGTGAGCGAATGCGTGGAACGATTAGAGCGTTTCCAGCGGTTTCACGCTTTGGCTCTAATCACCAAACACTGGAAAAACGACGATGAAAACGCTTTGGAAATATGGATCAAACTTTTACGAGAAGAATTAAACGACGATTCGTTTCCAGGAGTCAATTTCGTTGTGGAGATTTTAGCCAAGTAAGAACATTTTTATTTCGTTCGATAATAATTGTAATTTTTTCTGAAAATGGTTTATGGTGGAAACAGTTTAAAAGATGAAAATTTGGTATGGAAATATTCTCGTAAAGTTTTAGAAAAATACCCGGAGGTAGGAGCGGCGATTTTTACAGAAAGAATGCCTCAAAACGAAGAATCCGGGAATAATTTGGATCAAGTGTTTGAATATTTGCAGCAATTTCCAGCGGCTCTTATTAAATTCCTCGAACATATGATCTTTCAACGTCATTCCAAGGTAAATTAATTAAAAACGAGCCAACTGAATTCTATTTCTTAGAATGTTTTCGTAGCAAAGTCGTTTTTAAGTCAAATTTTAATTTTTACGTTTTTAGAAAGAAAAGTTCCATACCCAACTGGCTGTGATGTACCTAGAACAAGTTCAAAACCCAAAAAAAGAAGAAGCGGAGAAAGAAGATTGTAGGTAATACATTAACAATCATTTTGCAACGTGATTTTTGAGAAGCGGTGTCACTATTATGCTGTTTGTGGGTGAATGGAGCACGATGAGAACCGTGCCTCGGGTGAAACTGGAAGGAGTTATTCTGGTGCAATACTCAAATGTATGCTTACGAGACTCGGAAGGGAAAAGTTGCTTCCTGACTGTTCCCGTTTTATTTTCAGTTAAATCATTGACTCACGACTGTAATTCACAAATCGAGAAGAGTCTATAACTTTACAACCAGTTTGTAGAGCTGATCGAAAAACAAACAACATTTGTGTTGGACAAGCTTGCAAAGAAACGCCTTTAAAAATTTTTTTGTTTGTTTTTAGGAAGCGGTTACAGCATTTTTTGCGCTGGTCGTCGCTGTACCGGGTGCATTTTTTATTAGGGCGGATTGAAGGCACACACCTGCATCTCGAAGCTGCTATTCTCTACGGAAAAGTGAGAATTCATGTTTCTATGTCTGTATAATTATATAATATTATAATCTATTGAATAGTTAGAAGAGCACGGGAAAGCGTTGCGACTTTTGGTCCATCATTTGGGCGACTCTCAAGTAGCTCGCGATTATTGCGAGTTCTATTCCCGAGGAAAGAGCAGTATGTATAAGCAAAACCTGTTTCACCAATTGTTGTCCGTGTACCTGGACCCGGTTCTAGAACCGAAAAGGAGGGAGGAACTGTTCCACCCGGCCATCGAACTAGTCAATACGGAGTTAGCTCATTTCGACGCGGTTTCCGTACGTACACAGTTTAAGCATTTCGTGAAGTTTATTAAAATGGTTGTTTTAGATTCTGAAGTTGCTACCTGACCACTGGTCGGCTTCCGTCGTCGACCTATTTCTCACCAAAGCGTTTCGCAAAACGCTGAACGAGAGGAGGAAAAAGCAGATCGAAATGCATTTGGCGAAATGGGAGAATGTGCAGTGCAAATTCAATAGCTATTTAGTTCAAAAGTACCCAATTCTCGTCACCGAAGAAAGTCCTTGCGCAGTGTGTGGTAAGATGCTGGACGAGAGTTGCGTGGCCCGTTTCCCCTCGGGCAAAATGAGTCACGTGGCTTGTTCCAAACGGGTCCAACCGAAACAAACTACAGACGCCAAACACGGCAGTTAACGTCACACATTCCCTTCTCCTCTTCCTATTTTCTCACTAAAACATAATTCTAATTATAATACGAGAACGATTTTACATTCGAACGTCACAAAGTGCGAAACTTTTTATTTATAAAAAAAAAAAAAGTTGTACGTGATTGTAAATGCAAAAATAAAATTATATTTATAGATTGTAAATAATTACCGCAAATGAAATAATACAATTGTGATTTTTTTTTTCCTCTCACTTTAAATTATAAAATAAATTATAATTTATATTTATCTCCTCAAGTTTGTTTTTGGCCGCAAGAACTTTTAACGAAATATATAAACGTCACACAAAATAATTATGTGACAAGTGATAAAACAAAAATCGTTACTATTAGTTTTAGGTTTATGTTTTGATACATTTTTTTATTCACATGCTTAGAACCAGGTCATTAAACTGCTTGCTTGAAATAAGACAGGTTCATTTTGATAAAGTTTATTTTGAAATTCAAATAATCATAATCTAGATGCTGTATATTTTTTGTTTCTCAGCATTATATCGATGTCCTTGAGATTGCATTACAACTTAATTCTTTTTCAGATTTATTTTGCGGTGTCATAGCTTAATTTTTAATGATTGAGCAGGAAGATGTGTAAAGTCCTTGCGTTGCTGTGTAGTTATCATTTTGACCCTGAAACTTTGCACTTGGTATATTTTAGAATTGGGGTACAAAAATGGAGGGATTACTTTCTAGCGGATTTTTTGCAATTGATACCGAAGAATTCAAGAAATTTACCAAAGACTCTTGCAAACTTATCGATTGGAACGAAACCATCAACTCCAAGTTTGCTTCGAAAGTCAAACTTTATGACTACAAAAATGTCGTTTTCGACGAGTATTTGCTCAGTGGACATTTTAAGAATAAAAGCGCTCGCATCAGCGATGGAATTATCATCTCATCTTTTCCTAAAACAGGTCATTATTTATCTTTTATTTTTTTATTTTGTACCGGGTATCGTGTTTGTGGGAATATTGAATTTTAATTTGTCGAAATTTACTGTACCGGTATCTATTTATTTTGGCGAATAATTTCAAATTGTTGAAATTCAATTTTTTCCAATTTTAATTTGTCAAAGCTTTCAATAGCGCTAGTTTTTTTTTTTTTTTTTTAAAAAAACTGGGTGTTTTTTTTTTTTTTATAGTTTTTTTAAATTATTTTTTGGAACGAGGAGAGTTTGATAAATTGTATAATTTGCCCGGATTTTGGATTGCATTTTTTATTTTCCATAATTTTTATTATTTTTTAAGCATTTTAATTTGTCGGAATTTTAGTTGATATTATTTTTACTAGTATAATACTGTATGCTTTTTTTTTCTGAAATTTTTGCAGAGATTTGTTACATTTTATTGTTGTTAAATTTATATAAAATTTTAGTATTGTTTTTTTTTTTTTAAGATTTTGTTTGGATTTTTTACTATTATTTTGTCTTGTTATTGACAGTGATTGAATGATCGTGAGGAAACGTCATTCCTAATTATTGTTCCTGGACGTGTCATTTAGCTACTAAATTATAACGTTGTTTATTTATAGGAACCACTTGGTGCCAAGAAATTGTCTATTTGGTTACGCACAGCGATGACTTGTCGAAAAGTGACGCGATTCCCTTAATCGAACGAGTTCCGTTTTTGGAGTTCTTGGGACCTCTGTCTGTGGATGACGTCAACAAATTACCAGCCCCGAAACTACTCAAGACGCACTTGACATACTCTCTACTCGACCAGGATTACACCGATAAAAATTACAAAGTCCAATTTTCAATCCTTAAATTTTTATTTTTTTTTTTAAATTATAAGAGTAATTATTAAATTTTAAATTTTTTTTAGGTGATTTATGTAACTAGAAACCCGAAAGACACTGTCGTTTCTTTTTACTTTTTCGCCCAGATGAACAAGTTCTATCAGTACACAGGCACAATCGGTGAATTTGTGGATTTATTCATCAACGATTTAGGTCAGTTTTTATTATCATTATGCAATTTAATTGCTGTTTTTTTTTTCTACTTATTTATTTTTTTGCTTTTTTTTAAAGTTATGTACGCGCCTTTCGCTAAACACGTATTAGAGTTTTGGGAGAAAAGTAAAATACGGGACAATATTTTATTTTTGCAATACGAGGAACTGCAAGAGGTAAAAATAAAATTAATTCATAATTTTAAAAACGATCAATTAATTTTTTTACCGGTAATTAATTTTTTTTTTTTTTTTTTTAGGATTTGAAAAGTGGAATTAGAAAAGTTGGTCAATTTTTAAAGAAAGATTTAAGCGAGGCTGAGATCGAAGCCATAGCCCATCGATGTTCTTTCGCCTCAATGGCCAACAATCACATGTCCAATCTCTCGCAATTGGACGGACTAGTTTTTGATTACAAAATTTCTAAATTTATGAGAAAAGGCAAAAATTAAATCCGGTCAATTTCTTGTAAAACAAAAAATTTTAATATGGGTATGTTTTTAAATAGGAAAAGTTGGAGATTGGAAGAATCATTTGAGCGAAGAAGATAATAAAAAAATGGATCAATGGATTGAGAAACATTTTGGAGAATCTGATTTAAAATTTATTTATGAATAATTCACTTTTTTTTTAATTGTTTTTCTATGCATTTCAGAATTGTTTAAAATTTTTAAAACTTAAAGTGCTTAAAGCAATAAGCAAAACAAGTCCATTTTTGTCTAATTTTAGACAAATTTCTGCTTACCTTATGCTTAGGTTGTTTGTTTTTTTTTTGTTTTAAAATTTAAACGGTGAACTAAAACTATGGTAATTATCTGTATAATTTTGCATTTGTGTCATTTTCTATGCTTCTTAAACTTTCCGCGGGTAACGGCTTCTACGTACAGTAGTATTTTTCTTAATTTTCTCAGCTTTTTAATGCTTTTTGTAGATAAAATAATAAAAAAGATTATTGTCTTTGCTTTATCAACTCATTTGCCTATTTTAAAGGTTGATGAAAGAAAGAGATAATAAGAAAATAATAAGAAAAAAAGGTGACGAGTTCATTTTATGATTTGAAAGTGCACTTAATTGTGCTAAATTGCGGTTGGGGGAAAAACGCAGCTAAATGAGGATGACAATCAAGAATTATTATTATTGAAATAAAAAAAGAAAGAAAGAAAAGGTATTGGGAAATTCCTAATTTAAATTATCAAGGAAGTGCATTTCAAAGCTTAACTATTTTATTTATCTATAGATATAATAACGTTTTCAAAAAAAAAAAAAAAAACATAAATAAATAAAATACGGTATTTAATTATTAAATATTTTTAAATTTTCTTCAAATTATATAGGAACGCTATTTAATTGATGGGATGTTCCAATAATTTAAATATAAATTGTTTTTTTTTATCATACCGGTACCGTATAAAAAAAACTGTAATAATATATTTTAAATTGCAATTAAACTAAAATTTACATTAATTAGATGAGTTTTATTTCTGAAATATTGACTTAAAAATTTTTTTTTTTTGTTTTTCCGATTCTAAATCGCAATTTCAAGAATTTGACTTGCCCACATTTTTACTTCATAAATCAAAATACCATTTAAAAAAAAATGAAAAAAAAAAACAAAAAGTGAAAATAATTATTAATGGGAATATTATTTTGTCCTTGTCATAAATTACAGTCAGATGACTGACAGTTCAAAATAATTATGACAAATTAATATTTTTTTCTTTAGCTTCAAATGGGTTTTTTTGTAAAAAAAAAAAAAAAAAGGTACTAATTTCAAGTAATAAAATCGAAATAATGAATCACAAATTCTTTAAATATTTTCTCTTTCATTTTAAATTTTTTTTTTGTCTGCTTTAATTTAATTGTTTTTAAAAATAATTAATTTTTTTTTCCTTAAAATTTAATCGTTTTCATAAAGTAAAAAAAAAAATTGGCCATGCACCTCCTTTGGAATATCCCAACGAAGCAGCTCGAGGTGTCCTAATTAAAGTTCTCTCTCTCTCGAAGCATAATGCCAAAGGTCATTCCAGTTCATTTATAAAAAGATAATATATTAATCTCGAAACGAGTTCTTAAACCTTGGATTTCCCTTTTTAATTAAAGATAAGTTATCAATTAACAAAAGCTCCGATTTTAATCTATATAAAAAACATTTTCTCTTTTTGAGTTGAAAGATGAACGATCTCGGTCTGACGTCACGGTGAATATAGCGTGAAATCGGGGTCATCGTTAACTACCGATGATGTCACACGTTGCGCTGTGTTTACCTCGAACCAGGAAGTAAACACAGCTAAAAAGATGAAGAAGGAGCGAGGAGCGGTGGGGGAAAATGGGTAAGAAAAATGTCAATTTTTCGCCAGTGTAGATCCGTATCTTGACATGTATTTTAGCTTGAAATGAGGCTGAATTGAAATCTAAGAGAGCCGAGTACGACGTATAGAAGAGGTAATATAATTCGTTGGAAAATCCGAGTAACTATAAAGGGCGTTGCGTGCGAAACAAAACTCTTATACATATTCACTTTCTCGGAATCTCATTCGTCAGAAAACCAAAAACAGTAAAAGAAAAAAAATGTATTGAATTGTCTTTTTTTTTTTCTTGTTCTTTTTAGGGTAATTTACACCCGGATGTAGTGGAAAAAAAGGTGGTGAAATGTGTCAACCGCCACACGCTCTTAACTGTGGTTGGAGATTTTGGTAAAGAGAGAGAGAAACCGCTCGCTCGCTCACTCGGGAGATCTTTCTAAGCTCGAACGATTACGGATCAACAATGTTGGTACATTAAATTTCTATCTTATTATAATTTATTGAACGTTTGAACGCAGTGAATCGAAGAAGCAAACTCCGCTGTGAAGAAATTTTTATATGGTATTGAAGAGTCGAATTACCGCGTTTTGGAGAAAAATTGGAGCCAACTGATTTATCCAAGCTGAAAATTTAACGGTTTTTGGTATTTTCACCTATTAATTTGTTATTCTAATCTATTAAGCGGTTATACACACAGTGTGTTGAAGGAGCGCACAACGTTTTGAAGAAGTATTCAAGTGCTTGGAAGAGGAATACAATAACCAGTGTTTCGAAGAGAAATAACCTACGTGATTTGAAAGTGGAATCGAGTCATATCTTAACAAGAAAAAGTTTATTTACAAACTTTCGGGTATATTTATTTATTAACATGTGCATTTTAATCTATTAAACGATTTACCACAGTGCGGAGAAAGTGTAAACGTCATTCTACAAAAAAATATTAACGGTGAATCTCCTCAATTTTGAAAAGGAAAAAGAGTTCTATTAAGGAACTTGTTGGTGAATCTCAATACATGTTAAAAGAGGCAGCTTATTTCATCTGAATATTTACAAACGCCTCGAAAAATTTCCGGTGTTATTTATTTATTATAGAATTTTGAGCTGCTCAACTCTCGTCTTGATGTGGAAATTCAATTTATTCGAGGAGAATACAATTCTGTTTGATTTATCGAAAAGGAAACTGAAAGTCTCGAGAGAGGACTTCCAAATTGGTTAACGAAGATCTGTTGAAATGTAATGCATTTCTGCGCAATTAATTGTAATGCACGTAAGAGTAATTACGGTTTGCTACGAAAAGACTTTATTCTTAAGAAAACACGAAAGAAATTTTCAGGAGCGAATTTACGTTGTTTTGAGACTGTCAAGAAAATAATTTGAAGAAGATTTTTAATTTATTGTTAAATATAAAAAGAGATTATCTCGACAGCTCCATAAGAAGAAGAATTCGCAGATTTTTGAAGAGCGAGTCTGATTGTTTTGAGATTAACCAGAGAGAAATAATTATTATCAGTAGTCGAAGACGACTTCTTCGTTCTTAAAGCGGGTTTATCTACTGTATCTATTGATGTTGGGAGTTGAACTTAAAAATCGAATTGTTGGAAGTATGATTTATTAAGGAAGAAAAGCGATTGAGATGATCATTCCCGCACGAAATGGCTCAATCAATGAGCAGCAGCTACTCGACCACTTCCACTCTCCCTTTAACCTCACTCAACCCGAACCGATACCTGAAGGAGACTATCTCAGATGGGAACTGATCGCGCAGAGCGGATCTCTGGCTCTCATCGCCTTGTTATCTTTGATCGGTAATTTCATCGTCACGTTTTCACTCGTTCGCAGAGATCAGCTGCATTTTCCCAGCAACCGGTAGGCTCAACATTATTTTTTTTTTTGGTTTATGTATTTAGCTCATAATATTTTTTTTAATTTATACGTTGTTTTTAATATTTTAGGTTAGTGTTTAACTTGACTGCCAGCAACTTTGCCTTCTCGCTTTTCATCTTGCCGTTTTCAATCGCCAGCGTTGTTCAACAAAAATGGTCATTCGGCATCTTTTGGTGCAATTTTACAGCATTTCTCACGCTTTTAAATGGATCCGCCAGTGTTATTACATTGGCGATGATAGCCATTGATAGGTGAGCTTTATTTTTTTTTAAAACAAAAATTCTTATTCGTGTTTAAAATACTCTTAAGTTTTGAGCATAAAATTTTTTTTATCGAAATTAGTTCAATAGCTATAAAATAATTTAATTAGTTTTTTCCGGTGATTGTTACGCGATACTGCTAATTAAAATTTTAGTTCCACATTTTTTTTTTTTTAATTTGAGCAACAAAATTGGGTTATATTTATTTTTTTATTAGAAATAAATTTAATGTCAAACGAAGATCGACCTTAATTTGATAAAATTAATTGAGGAAACTTTATAAATTAGAACACTTCCAAATTTATTTTTTTTTTATATAAAAAGTTATTAAGCCCAATTGATTGAAATATCGATATACAATTTTAATGAAAACATAATTTTTATAAATCAAAATTTTTTGTTATTAGAATAATATTTTTATTACATTTTTTTTCTTCCCGGCAGCTTGAATTATTCAATATTATTTTTTTAATTTCTATTAAACTGCACTTTAATTAAATTATTAAAAATATTTACTGTAGTTTTCTAAAAAGAAAAAAAAATAAATAAATAATGGGATTTTATTAAATATTTTTTATTCAAATATTATCTTAAGATTACTATCATAATTATTTTATATCAAGTTAATAAATTTGAGGGAAATATTTTTAATAGTACACAAAAAAAAAAAGTAAGATAAGATAAGATAAGATAAAAAAAAAAAAAAAAAAAAAAAAAAAGTAATTATGATCATAAATTCTATTTTAACCTGAATACGTTACTTAAAATATAAAATTTATATAGCGGTTATATTTTATATATTGTGCGCGGACAAAATATCCGTACCTATTGACCTCTTTTCGTTTTTCTTTAGATTTATACGGTAAATAATTGCTTGTCTAATCAAATAAATTATCAGTAACTGTAAACAAAAGCGGTTTTTTTTAAAAAGTTAACTTGTTTTAGTTAACTCTAATGCTTTTTTTTTATTTTCTTTTTTTTTTTGGGAAATGTGTTTAGGTACTATGCAATTGTGAAGCCGATGGCGTACACTATGACAATCACTTCATCAAAGTCAACCGCCATGTTACTGTGGGTGTGGATACAAGCCTGTTCCTGCTCTCTACCTCCACTCTTTGGCTGGTCCAAGTAAGTCCTTCAAGGTTCATACTGACGGGAATCCCCCACCATCAATAGATAAACCGCACACCTATAGACCTCGCTTTCACTCTTAAATACCTTAGCAAAAAAAATAGGATACAAAGCGAATGACAGTTAGCTATAGAAAAATATGTAAATATGGGAGATGCGTTCTGCACTAGTAATTTTCTTTTTTTTAAGAAAAAAAAATTCAGAAAGCGAAGTCATAAAAATCAAAATTCTTATACACACACACACACCCAAAATGATGTAGCATAAAAAGTATAATTTTATTTTTTGTTTGATTCTAGGTTCGAGTTCCAGGAAGGAGAATGGTTGTGCGGAGTTTCGTGGCGGGAGAACCGTTTCTACACCGTGTACTTCCTCATCTCGTCCATCCTCCTCCCGTTCCTGGTCATCAGCACCTGTTACTTCTTCATCTACCGAGTGGCGCGCACGCAGAGTCGCCTCAACGTACCTGAAATCGAAGCCGAACTTCCAGTTCATTTGGACAAGTCCTGGTCGAGATACCGTAAGTTCTCCAACTCCAAGCGCCAGTCCTTGACTATGCTCTCGTATCAGCTGATGACGAAGGGAGCGTGGACCATTTGTCTGGTCTTGGGTGCGTTCATCCTCACCTGCTTCCCTCTGCTCCTGTTGGCATCGTGGCAGTGCGCGTGCGGTGCTTCGTGCGCGCCTCCTCGCTGGTTCCGTGTGGCTAGCACCTGGCTGGCTTTTGCCGGCAGCGTCAGCTACCCCATCATCTACGGACTATATAATCGAGCCATCAGGAAGGAGATGTGGTCTTGGCTGTGTCCCACTCAGGCTAAGAACGCCCTGAAAGGCTTGCCCAGTCAGCGAGGCAGTTTGATGAGCAGCTTCTTCGATTATTCTCCCTTTCGATTGAGACATCAGCTGAAGAGAAGCACGGTTCACATCAGGAGTAGAGCTTCCATTGATTTGGGAATTTTAGCTCTGGCCAATTTAGCGCTTCGAAAAGGAAGCCAAGATTCTGGTAGGGCTTGAATTATTAAGTTTTAGGTTTTAAGGTTGGCATTCGATTCATTTCAGATTTAATTTTTAGGTGCTGTGATGAGTGACAGTGATGCCGAAAACGGCAGCTCGGCTCATTGGTTCCGAAGACGTCATTCATCCTCCAACGTCTTCCGCATTCAAAGCCAAAACAGTTGCCGTCTGCCTAAAGCGGAACCAGTTCCTATAACAATAATTCAAGATGGTAACCAGGTGGAAAGCCGTTTGGCACTGCCAATTCTCCAAATAATCAGCGTCAACGACGATATGAACGTGGTGGTTCACGCCGAGGACGATCTTCTCGATCCCGAGATCTCGAGCCAAGTTCAGGAGCTAAATGCCGACGTGGTGGCGGACGAAAGTCAGATGCAAAAGCAGTTTCAGCGACAGGAACGAGGAGCGAGTGTAGACGAAGGCATCGTTAACGATTTTGATAGTTCTCAACATTACTGTTAAAAAATGAAAGTTGTTTGTTAATATTTTGTAATTGTATACTGTACTTAAAAACTTAAAAAGTATTGTATTTTTCAAATTCTTTTTTTCTTTCTCTGTTTCATTAATTTATTTTGTATTTAAATCTCAGCGCTTGCAATTTCAAAGCTCACGGAGCAGCTCATTCCTTTTTTTAGTATTTATAGTCCCCTTTTTGATAATTTTTTTTACGTGTATTTTATACTTTTTTTGTACTTAAAATTAAATTTTTGTAAATAAAAAGTTTTGATTTTTACTTTTACAGAAATGTTTCAATTTGTTATGAATAAAAGCAAATGTTTGAGCATATTTGATATGCTGTAATGAAATTTAATCGTTATTTATTATGTTTTTTAATACTCAATTGTGCATTTTATTATTTAAAAAAATGTAATATGTAAAATAGCTATAGCAACAAAATAAGGTATGGTGTGATAAAAGTAACAAAATTCGCTTTAAAAGAAAGAACACTGTAACTATACGAGTATGATATTTTGATCTGGCTTACCTACCATACCTAAAATGACAGCTGCACAACCGCAAGCAATTCGTATGGTGCGCTGCGAGACAAAATTATTTTCGGCGACGTGTTAAATGGCTCGTACGAAGTGAATATTTTGTCGTAAACCGGACGTCATCGGTCGCATCTGCTGTTTACGACTTTGGTCATAAATTTGCGTGAAAAGTTCCTGAAATTTCGTGGTTTTACGGTGAAAATTTGACAAATTATTAACTATAGGGATTATTATGGACGTTTATTCTCTGGTAACTATAATTTCGAACCATTTGCTGACGTCAATTCTTTGAAATTGACATACATCAACGTCGATGCCATTAATTCGCATAATAAAAAATTTTGACATTTTTGTTTCGCACATTCCAGACGAATTAGCCGTCGAAGACATTAATCAAAACCGAAAATGAGCTGCTGTCGAGAGACGAACGACTTAAACAAAGTGTTGAACTACCTGTTGCTAGGCGACGAAGGTAATTTTTATCAAGCGGGGAAAAGGAACGCCAATTTCGGCCAGAGATTATCGTTCGTGGAGAAGCTGATCCGCGACGGACGAGGGGTGGACGTGGTCAAAGCCATCTCCGAGTTGCGAGTGGAAGGGAACGAGTTCCAAGAACTGCGCATTTACGCCTTGGTTCACTGCGCGCGATGCGATCACCTGGAGACGAAGCGCGCGGCTTACGAAGCCCTGGGCTCGGTGTGTACCACTGCCAGACATCTTCTCGTTTACGTCTACTTCTCGGAGCAGGTGAGTTGTGAACGTTAATTATAATAGTAAATTTTTAATTGAATTGTGTTTAACGAAGGTGGGAGCGGATAAACGAAGTAGCGGATGGGGCCGAGCCCAGAGAAAAGCCGTAGCCAAGTGGTACAACGACAGACCTGCCCTGGAACTGGCCAACACCTGCGCCAGGTTTACCAAGTATCACGGCTGGACGCACAGAGACGTTTTGCGACTCGCGCACGTCAAACCCAAAAACAAATGTAAGGCATATACGAAGGGGCTACCTAAAATATCCGAGATTAACTTCGATCTTAACTTACTTGTCACGATCTTTTCGGTAGACGCTATGGGCCGGGTTTGTATGTAGTGTATTCACGTTTAAAGCACTCTTAAAAGGTTTTTAAGCTAAATCGTGTTAGGAAAATAGCTCAAAAGCTCTAAATTCCTATTAGGGTCGAAATAAAGTATTTACACATTCTTTATGGGATTAATCTCGGGTGTTTTGTGCTCCATTTCGTAATTAACTTTGCTTTTATTATGTGTTTAATAATCTTAAAAAAAAAATAAAAAATTTGTCTGCAGGCACTTCGGTCGTGCTGACTTATTTGAGTAAAGGTTTGGACGCGGTACTGAAGTTGTTTGAAAATGATGAGGAGGCGGAGGGAATAGTGAAGTATCTGAAGAGTATTCACAGCTTGCAGCAGACTAAAGACGAGAAGGAAGCGGCGTTCCTCATCGAACAACAACAACTGCATCTGGAGATGGTGCCTACTAATATGAGGAAATCCACGGAGGTGATTTTTCAAGCTTGTTAAAAAAAATTTTTTGTTAGATTTCGTTACATTCATGTATTGTCATTTTGGGAGCTTCAGACAGCTTCAAAATACTAAATTTTATTAGTGATTCAGGGATAGGAGTATTTTAGTAAATTTAATTAAGAGACTTGATAGCTAAACAGAGTGAAAAACGAGGGTTGAAGTGTATTAATTTGATCTAAATTTCTCGAATTGTACAACATTGTTTGTTGTGAGTATAGGTTTGGCGCAGTCTCCTTCCCACTTTCCCCTTGAGTAAACTGGTGTTCCACATCCGTCGTTTCGCCCAGCTGGGATTCCTCAACCCCAACAACCCGGTGTACCCTATCCTCCTGGACCAGCTCAAAGACCACTCCAGGCTCTCTCCCACCGACCTGCATCCAGTCGACATTTTCTTAGCTCTGAAGAAGTATGAAGACCTGGGTCGCGCCACCAGCGCCGCTCCTCGCTCCAATCCTCTCAGCATCGGAGGGGTAAGCACCTTTCGACCCCCCAAACGACGACTCAACACGGCTGTTGTCGATGCTTTGCACAACATGTTCACAGCTTCTTTACAGGTACGGGTTCAGTCAGCGCTTTGACTGGAAGTTATATGCGTTTGGCTGAATTTCTCACACATCTTTCATTTTACTCGCTACAGAAATGCTCGGTTCCCTTAGGCAAGCGAATTCTAGTGACGGTGGATGTTCGCAACCCCATGGTGCACAGCAAAGTTCAAGGCTGTCCTCAGATGACTCCCGCTTTGGCTTCGGCCATTCTCATCCTTAGCCTGTTAAACTCAGACGAAGGTATCACCATCACTGCCTTCAGTTCCAATGACATCAAAGTGCTGGAGCTTACAAAAGATATGAGTCTGTTGGAGATCGCGAAACGAATGAGAGAGGTTGACAAATTTTTTTTTTAAGACAAGATTTTTTTTTGAAAATTTGATCCTTTTTTCTTTTAGACGCCGATGGGTCCGATCAGCTGCGCTAAGCCCCTCAACTGGGCCAAACAGAATAACAAGTCGTACGATGCTTTTCTGGTTCTCACAGACAACCAAGTGAAAGCACCGGCTGATAGCAAGCTGGGGGATCACCTCTCGCAATATCGTTCGGCTTTGAATATTTCTAATGCCAGGTTATTTTTTCTCTAACATTTACGTAGGCTATATGAGTTTAATTAATAATTGTTTGTTTTTAGGTTATTTGTGTGTTGTTTGGCTGCCCGGCGTTTAACCACTGCCCAACCCGAACAGAACGGAGTAATCGAGATCGGTGGATTCGACTCCCACGTTCCTCGCATTCTCAATCACTTTATTCGAGCTTCGATCTGCTGAAAACTATTATAGGCTATCTCATTTCTTCTTTACAAAAACCAGATTCACACTACTATTATTATTATTATTATAAAACCTTAAACAATCGGTGGAGAAATTTAAGGGTAACCACGTGAATTACTTTAAAAACAAAAATAGCTTTAAAATGTGTTGGGATGATAAAAAAAAAAAACAAATACCTAGGAAGAAGAGGAGCGGGAGGATTTTTTTTCTCGGTTTGCGCTTTGAATTTCACGTAGAAATAAGAGAATTGAGATTTTTTTGTAGCTTAATGTGCAGCTCATACTTAGTTAACGACGCTTAACTAATTATAGTTAATTCTCATTTGCTGCTATCGTTTAATATATATTGGAAGATAGTTATGTCATAATTTTATAGCTACTATTTTAAACTACATTATTTTATTACGTAAATATTGGTTATTTAATTTTTATTCAACAAAAAATTTATTATTTTCTTTTACTTTTGGTAATTTTTTGAGATTTTGTATTTGGAAAACCTAATTATAATAAAGTCATCGATAGGACTCAAACAATAATTATTATTGTGTTTTAATATTCGCCAAAAAAAATTTCTTAAATTTTAATTCAAATATTATTTTGTACGGGTACTTTTCGAAGCTTTCGTACAATCTCCTCAAAGGCGTCATGTTTGCGTTTTGCGGTTTTGCGGAACCGCGTCAGCTGAGACCGCTTCTCGCTCGTTTGTGATGACCTCATCACCAAAATAATCTTTTATTATGGGAAAATGGCGTTGTATCAGTCGCAGCAGAAAGGAGTCGATCAGACGTTTGACGGCGGTGACAACTCGGACGACGAAGATTAGTAAGTAGAAAAGTGTAGCGAAAGTTTGTTTAAGTCTTGTCAAAGTAGTTGATATTAAAATGGATGTATGGAATGACCTACTATGTAGAGGAGCATGTATTAGGCTTAGTGTATTGCATTTTGGTTTGTATAATATCGACTCTGGTCTTCATTTCATTAATGCCCTGGCTCTGTTTGCAATAGTTCGGGAAGGAGGAATTCGTCGTCCGAAACTCACTCCAACGCTATAGAATGGTCCGACGAAGGCTCCAACTGCAATTCGTTAAATGGAATCGACGGTTTGGAGTATTTGGTGCTCAACGATTTCTGCATGAAAATGTATTTCAAAGATCCAGAAACCACCGTCAGACAGAGCCGAGAGAGGAAAGCCAAGAATAAAGACATATCTACGTGAGTTTTTGTGTCTTTAAAGACTTTTTATTAGTTTCTGCTTACATTTAAGTTAATTTGAATGCTTATAAAAGTCATAATAAGGTCATAATCTATAACATTGACTTAGTTGTTTTTGATAATGTTAAATCTATGAGAACAATATTTTGAAGTATTATTTTTCTAGAATATGGTTTAGTTCTGCGCTTAAATGAAATAAAAAATAAGCATGATAAAATTGGATTTTATGTAACCTGTTTATTAACGAATGTTATATATTTTTTTATTTCCAAAAATGGATCTAGGAAGCGTGAAAAGCAACGAGGAAAAGAGAGGGGTCTAAACGGTCGTCGTCACAAGGAAGAAGCTGGTGAAGAAGTGCATGACAAGGACGACGAAGTGGATTCGGAACTGAAAACCAGTGGTAAAGGACGAAAACGTTCATTTACTCTTCTCCGCGCAATGGAAAGAGACGCCAAATCTAAAATATGCAATATTATCTCAGCGTCGCCCGATACCACACCCTCCGCGGAATTCTTCTCCTCTACATCGGCGACTGTTCTCGCTGCATCTTCTATCACCGCCTCCCCGCCGTCTTCGTCAGCCTCACAAGCCCCGCAGCAAGAATCTCTCAAGGTACGTATTTTACAGGTAGCATATAGTATTACGTAGAAGTTAATTGAAGAGTTACGTGTGTTTAGATCGGATGCACCAGTCACTTTAGAAGTCTCAAGTCGAAGCCTGTGACCGCCGCGGAATGCGAAAACAGCATCGAGGTGGATATTCCGGTCAAGTCGTACGTCGTTGATTGCCCTAAGGATAGGCAAGAATTCTACAGAATCTTCTCCACGCTCATTCGGATGGGAAGCAGTGAGAAAAAGTCGACAGAAGAAGGCAATTTCACTCGACCTGTCAGAATTCTTAATCAACAGGTAGGCTGATAAACACCGATGAAACTCAAACTTAGTTCTTTCATCTTTAATTTTATCAGGAATTTTTATACAATAACAGAATCAATAGGGCTAGTAACGGTGTTATCCCGTCTAATATGCTACGCGCGAGCGTATGTTTGAGTTTGTAAGGAAAAATTTTTAGAGAAAAGAAAAAATGCGTCAAAAGTGGACAAAAATTAAAAATATTTGCAATAAATTTTTAGTTGCGGCATTCTGGATTGCTAACCTAATAAGCTTTATGAGGCTAAATTTTAATTGTGGGTATTGTAAATAGCCCAGGGCGATTTTTATTTTATAGGAGTAAAAGATTTTATAGGATTTGATTGTAGATAATTTTAAAATATACGGAAGGTTCATTTCAGTCTTGGCAAAATATTAATCAAGTATATTAATTTAAAATATATTTTTTTTCTATATTCTCTGCAGAAAAGTCACGAAGAATTAGTTTGGCAGAACAAGCTGAACGATTTGTTGTGGTTGGAGTTGCGAGCGTGGCACAATGGTTGGACCATCGAGATGGAAGATCAAACTCTATGTCAGGAACGAGAAGCGATCGAGAACGTGCTTAACAAAGTAATGAACTTTAAGTTTTCTCCTCTCGACAGTGACTACCACGATTATTTATCTCCTTCAATCGATTTTCCCGAAAATGACGAATTGGACGCCGAGAGTCCCATACAAGCAGAAAATGTGAAAGAGGGAGAAGATAAAAAGCTGAAGTTAAACGTAAAAATCGACATCAAAGCCGTAGAGATGGAAGGAATTCCATCGTATCCGTGTTCGGGCTATTGTTCGGTGTTTTGCTCGGCTTGTATCGCTAATCAGAACGAAGCTTTACGACAAGTAAGCGAGGTTCTGGAAAGGTTGGACAATGTAGAACGCCTGTACCCTTCTTCTCGAGCTATGACCAAGGAGTGGGAGATATATAAGGACACTCATTTCATTCACCGAGTGCAGACCATGTGCCTTTTCTATAATCTAGTGACCGATTTGAGGCAAAAAATTGCTTCTTTAGGAAAAATGTTGCAAAGTTTAGGCGGAGAGAACCTTCCGTGGCCCTCGTTTCACACTCAATTAAGCAACACGAGTGAAAAAAGTTGCGATGAGGTATTTATCATTGCTACATGATTAGCGTAACGATTTAATTTTACTATTCTTTTTTATGTCGCGGCATATTTAATAATAATTATTATTTTGTTATTAAAGGTTTTAGATTTGTCTGTTCCCGTAATTGACGAGAATGTCGAGCTAGAATCGGAAAAACGAGAACGTAAATCGAGCAAGTGCGTAAGATTTCGGTGTTCGGGTTCATCTTCCGCCGCTTCGTCCGGAGCGGATTCTGGGATAGTTTCTGCTAGTCCTAACACAACTCCTCTTCCCACCATCAGTAGCCCGAGGCATTTGGGCGTAAATCCTTGGTCCTTCGACGTCAACTTAACCACTTCCACTCCTAACAAATCCCCTACGGTGCTATGTCATTCCATCAGCGAAGGCAGTTTGGACAGTTCATTCATGTCTCCTTACAGAAGATACGTGGATAAAGTGCTGAAGCAGAAAGGTTTGAAGAAACTGCTTTTTCGGCTTATTGGACTCATTCAAGAAACTCTAGACAGAGCTAAACACTCCCTCAAAATGCACACAATCAACAGAAACACCGCCAGTCCAGAATTAATGGTGAGTATCAACTCGGAAATGTTTGAATGATAGGCTAAGCGTGAAATTATTATAATTTTTAGTATTTTGATTATCATTCTATGAAGCACGAAAAATGGAAAATGGGCGGCGGTTTCCACACTTTGAGTCACGCTTCTTCTGGGGACGAAAGCGCGGAAGATCTGTCGTCGCACGGAGCGTTCAGCGATCACTACCGAAACATGGAACTTCCTTCGTTTCGAGCTTTGTACCTGTTTCTCTTGCAGATTCCTATCGAAATCATGCACGAGTGTATTCAACTGCGTTTGGAACAGCAGCCCGAAGAGCCGTCTGCTCTAAGCATACGACAGCTGATGAGAGAATGTAAGGAAACGATAAAAGCCGCTGTAGTTATTAGGCTGAAGTACGTCAAGATGAACCAGGCAGTTCTTTTCAAGCACGAACAGGAAAAGTTGGAGCAGGATTTAACGGACTACGATGATAATGTTAAGAAAATGTTGCAGGTTATTATTAATATTTTTATGTTCAACATTACCGGTAGTTTGATGAAAAATAATGTGGATTTTTTTTTTGATCGCTTAGTCGTATTTACGTTACCTTCAATCTTGGGTGAGAATGCTTCTAAAATCGGAACACAGTTGCAGCAACAACTCTCAACAACATACGGAAAAGAATGTTTTGGAAGAAGAATGGGCTTTCATCAAATCGTATAGTAGATATGTACAGAGAGGAGAGACTTTGGCAAGCGAAATTTTTTGGTAATTTCATAAATATTATTCGTTTGCTTTTTAACACGTTTATCGGAAAATTTGAATGAGAGTCGGAAAGTGAATAATTTATCACAAATCGAACATTAAGGTCAACTGGATTTACAAAGGTTGAACTTTACCCTGAATGATTTTAACTCTCTACTGCATATAATAATAATCAAATTATTACTTTAGTTGAACTAAGAATTGTTTAAACGGTGCAATATTAAAAGTTTTGTTTGCATTTATTTTTGTAGCTCGATGGCGAGTCTGATGTTGGATTCGGCCGGTTTGTATTTAGAAACTGGCGTGGATAACTGCACTTCTAAGCTATACGAAAGAATATTATCGGATGCTGACACTTCTCAGAGATCCAGAACGATTGTTTTGCAGTCTTATCGAGACTACAAAGAAGTTTTTCACGAGGCTCGCGGTCGAGCGATAAAAGCAATGATGTTCGCTAAAATGTTGAGAAAGGTAAACTTATTGCAGTTTAAATTATATCAAGAAATAGCTATTGAAAATAATTGTTCGTTTTATTAGGATTTAGAAATTGCAGCCGAGTATAAAGTAAGAATCAGCTCTGACGAACTTTTGAATCAGCTATTCGTTACCAATCATGTACTACTTGTTGCTCCTCACAGCTCCACGTATTGCATATTCATTCCAGGTAGGTTTTTATTTATTTTAGAAAGAAGCGGTTAATTTAAATCTATTGTTGTACAGTGCGTTTTTACTTTTTTTTTTAAAAGTGTTCAAAACTAATCAATTTTTACATTCCAGAGCACATAAAGCGTAACCTTTCCTACTTGAGTCAACTTCTTAGTATGACATATGGTCACGAAAGTAGTGCCGCTCCTTACAACGTGGCTAGTGAAGGGTACTTGCTCATTATGTGCTGTAACAAGTATGGTCTACAATTAGACAGTCAGTGGAAGGGAGAGCGAGTGATGATCGAAGCCACCGCTGAGATCACAATCACTCTCACTCACCTCAAAGTATACACTAATACTCATAAAATTTTTTTTATTAGGATCGTCGTTAACGTAAATATGTTTTAATTTTCAGGTGGAAGGTTTGCTGTTTGTCGTCAATCATTCCAGTCAGATGAAAGCTCAGAAGAAACTTTTCCAGAAGGCGATGGGAGGCTCCGTTACTATAACTAAAGAATACACCACTTGCAATCAATCTATTGCCGATTCATTATGTGACCTGAAGGTGAATTCGTAAATAAACGTTTATTTAGCTTGTAAAATTTATGAATTTTGATTATTCCTATAGAAAGAAGCGATGTGCTTGAGGGATAAAATTAACGATGCGATCAGCTGTGTGGAGGACAAATTGAATTTGGAAGGAGCTAGCGAGATCGAGGATGCTGAAAGGACCAATCTTCCAGCTCGATATAGGGAAATTCTCTACCAATGTTACAAATTTGGTTTTGAGGTTAATTTTTTGAAACGTTTCATTAACTAAAATAGAAAACCAGTGTTACATTTCTTATTCGTTTTTACAGTATCACAAGGAAATTACGTTTTTAGTGACTGGAGAAACTCGAAAGAAATTGGGTCTAGAGTTGATAAAATTTGCTGAGCAGTGGATGAAATTTGTAATCGAGAAATGCGAAAGAGGAAGAGGAGTAAGACCCAGATGGGCTAACCAAGGTCTAGACTTTCTCATCACAGCTTGCGAACCTCATAACATCAAACTTCTTTCTTCTGAGGAGTTCTTGGTAAATGTATAATTATCACGTAAATTGGTTTATGAAAAATCGAGCTAATATGATAAATCTTTCAAACTATGACAATTTGGAACCAGTTTTCTCTTAAGATTTTGAACTTCTTTTTCTTAAATTTGAAAATGCAGTGGAAGCTGTTAAGGCAAAAATTTCAGAAATTGGTTTAATTTAAAGAAATGTCTAATGAATCGTTAAAACAATTCAGCTTTGAATTCTGTAAAATCATTTGGTGATTAATACTACGGTAGTAATAATTATAATTTGTTTTTAGAATTTGAAACAGTCTATGAACACCTGCATAACTCACCTGATCGGTTCCGCCGATACTAAAAGCGCTGCTAACAACATTGGAAGTCGTCCCGGTTCTCGTTCTCACAGTCCTACTCCTCACTCTCGCACAGGTTCGTTTAGGCACAGCACGTCTTTTCATAACATAGAGCTACCCCGAAGTCTCTCTAAACTGGAGATCATCAGCAAAATGAACGATCTCAAGTAACGAATTTGAATTAATAATTCTTTTATACGTAGTGTAAATTAAATTTTTGTTTTGCTTAAGCAGCTCTTCGATCGAGGAAAACGGATTAAGTGAACATCACAAGTCTCAGGAAAGCATTGACGTGGATTTCATCACCAGTGATTCTCGTAACATAATTATTTATTGTTAAAATAATCTGAGTGGTGTTCTGATTGTGACGCATTGCAGATTCCTCAGGAGCTCGGCTGAATATGGCTATGAGGAAGTTGGAGTGCGAAAGGGAACAGAAACTGAGGAGAGATGGAGTCATCGGGAAAGTAGTGGATAAAGTGGTGGAAAATTCTTTTCAAATCAGTGCCAGAAGGGTCACATTCAGATGGCAACGCGGAATTAAATTAGGTAAGACATATATTTATTTATTTTTTATTTAAAAAATGTGGTTCAATCTTTAAAATTTGGGGACAATTTACTGAATGAAAATTCGTAACTTAATCGAATTTAACAAAAATATTTTTAGACTATTTGAGAGGTAACCTTTTAAATTTAATTTAAAGATATCAAGCATTGACGCTTTATATTTTTATTTTGCTCCAAGTTTTGATTACAGTAGGTTGTCTATTTAAGCATGGTTTTAGATAAATTGTTTTGATCAGTATAGGACTAGATTAGTCATCAGAGTTAGTTTTAGTTTTGAAATTTATTACAGGAGGTTGGTAAGTGGCGGGTCTGATCATCATGAGGCTCTTTTGAACCGAGTAGGCAGGCCCGTGCCATTCGTACCAATACATTCCTCGGTATTGCATGTTCTCGGGGGTTGTTCCACTCAGGTACATGCCGTTCAGGTTGGACATGTCACACCCTTTGTACCACCACCCACCCTTATGATCTTCCGCGCAGCTTCCACCCTCCCAAACATCGTTATCCACATCTCTGGTGGAGAATTTCATTCCCGCGTGGTAGGCGAACGAATCTCCTACAAAACAAATGTGATTTTGTAAATGTTGGTGTTTAAAAATTGACTCGATGCAGCATACTGTTAAGAGGAGAATGTATTCAGTACCTGCTTCTCCTTGATAGGTTCCTAGAACTGTCAGAACGTAACTCGTGGCTGGCGAACCGATGGCGAACGCCGCATATTCCGCCGTCACTTTATCGTTGTCCATGTCTTCCATTTCGATTCGCAACCGATAAATGTTCCTTCTAGTCAATATGTGCAGCTTCTCGTTACCTTTTATTAAATAAATATATACACTTAGAATAGAGGATTTAGGGTTGAGGTTTATGATATATCTACCTAGCCAGTGCTCTCCCGCGATGTTTCCGAAGCCGTGTTTGTACTCTGCCCAGTCTCGATAGAACTCGGTGTTCCCGTCGAAACGCTTTTGGAACACCGTCCACCCTCCTCCTTCCGTTTCCATGTCGCACCACACGTAGAACCCGTCTTCACTTCCTCTAGGGTGAATGTGATACACGCCGGAGGTGTTCTTCCCCGACTCCAACCATTCGCTGCAATCCTCTGGGCTCTTTTCTCTCGCGTTCTCCGAGGAAGTTGAATGCGTAAGAACTTGCAACGCCGGACGTCGGTCCAGACTTTCTTGTAGGTTCTGGTGGAAGTAGCTCTTAGTTAGGAGCTGCTTAGACCCCAAAAGAATATCCCTTGATGGTAGAAAAGAGAATTTAGAAAAAAAATTAAATGTTTTCTCAGTGCTCTATAACTTTTGGGAGGTTTCTAAAAGCCCTTAAGGATTCTTAAATTTTGGTTCTGACCTGGTAACGTTCGATACGGTGTTGAGGCTGAGTGCGTAGCTCTGAAGATGAACTTGGACCACCTCGTTAATTCTTCTCAGCGTGTTGAGGTGACTCGACATGACCTGAACCTTGGCTGTAAGCTCGCTCAAACCTGATTCGTCATCTGCTAAGAATTATTAGTTTTGATAAAATTTAAAGCTAGAAATGTTTGTCAAAAAAGGGGAGAAAAGAAGAAAAGTTAATTTACTTTTTTTCTTGCTGAAATTGCTTCCGGAGCTTCCACCTGCGCTTGACGATATTTTGAGTTCGGTTTGTTTCTGGTGAATTTTATCGATGTCTCCTCGAACCACGTCCAATAAAGTTCCGAACTTGTGAATTTCCCATTCTAAGTCGTCGATTTTTTTAGCTATTCCTTCGCTCCATCCTTTGTCGTTTTTGTGTTCCTGACTCAAAACTTCCAGTTTCGTCATCCTAATTTCAAAATTTATTTTAATAGTGTTTGAAGGGTTAAAGGGGATACCTATCGTTTTAATTTAATTTCTGTTTTTCTTAAGCATATTAGCGCAGCATTCCACAAAAGTTTGATTTTTCTCATTTCATTATAATAATAAATAGTTATTGAGTTATAACGGAACTCACTTATAGTCAACTAAATCCAGTTTTCTCATCTGCTGAGTTAGTAAGGTTTCAATGGCTGTTAAGCGGTCATTCACTCTTTGCACGGTGTGCATCAATTGTCCACTGTCCGGCATTATCCATTGTCCGGCGGAGTGGTCATCGCTATTATTATAGTGTTGTCCGAGAGAAAAGTTTAAAAAGAGGCTTAAGAAAAGGCAGACAAACACCACTTTCACCATCTTTTATTTTTTTTTAATACTTGTTTACAAAATAATTATGTGTAAATGCGTGTTGATAAACTTTGAACGCTATAATAGATAACCTTTTCGATTGACCTTTTTGTGTTTTTAGGACAAGGGAGGTTCGGTAAAGTGTATACAGCCGTGAATAGCAACACAGGAGAGTTGATGGCCCTCAAAGAGGTTGGTCAACCCCCTTACGAGTTAGTTGAACGTATCAATTATTTTTACTAATCGAATGACGTACTTTCAGATCCATCTGCAGCCGAATGACCACAAGACTATCAAAGAAGTGGCCGAAGAACTGAGGATTTTTGAAGGGATCCGAAACCCTTATCTGGTCAGATATTATGGCATTGAAATACACAGGGTGAGTCTTCTCAACGCTGACCTCATTAAATATTGTTTTTAAGTTATTAAATTCATTATGTGTACTTTTCGTGACATTTCAATTTTTTTGAGATAATATTCAGACTTTAAAAGTTTCATTTATAGATTTATTTTTCTCTAAAGCTAAAAAATTGATTTAATGTTTTTCGAATTGTAAAAATTGCTTTTAAGAATTTATTCCTTTTTAGACTTTTGCATTCATTAAATTTTATTTTTAGAAATTGTATCAAAATTTTTAGTATCATCTAAATTAATGTTTTGAATACTAATGGTTATTATTTTGAATTAGGAGGAAATGTTTATCTTCATGGAGTATTGCGAGAACGGAACTTTGGAGAGCGTGTTGCAGTTGGCCCTCCCCGAGCCTCAAATTCGCAAGTACACTCGCCAGCTGTTGCTAGCGGTGAGTGTCCTGCACGAGCACGGTATTGTCCATCGAGACATTAAAGGAGCCAACATTTTCCTCACATCCGACGGCAACCTCAAGATAGGAGACTTTGGCTGCTGCATCAAGCTCAAGAACCACACTACGATGCCGGGTGAGGTGAGCTCTTTCGTGGGGACGCAGGCTTACATGGCGCCGGAGGTCTTCACCAAGTCAGTGGCCGAAGGTCAAGGCAGGGCGTCGGACATCTGGAGTTTGGGCTGCGTGGTGGTGGAAATGGCTCAAGGAGAGGTGAGTTTCCCTCACTCTCGTCTTAATTGTTTACTCTGGAAATGTCGCACACTCAAAATTAATTTTGGTTTTCCACTCAAAAACCCATCTTTTTTTTTTTTTGCCCGTGACAATGTTGTTTTGACTAAAGCGAATGATTTGTTGCAGAGACCTTGGTCGGAATTGGAGAATCATTATCAGATTATGTACAAAGTGGGGATGGGAGAAACCCCTGAAATCCCGGAGAACTTGAGTGAAGAAGGAGAGGACTTTCTGAGTTGGTGCTTCCGTTTTCAGCCCAAAGAGAGATGGACCGCCCTTCAACTGTTAGGACATCCTTTCACTAAGGTCAGACCCGTAAATCTCTCAATCCCATAGAGTTAGCACAGGCTAAAACTTAATTAATTTTTTTTTAAAATAGGTTTATTCAGAAGAGGATTATCAGTCGATGCCATTTCTACTGAGTTAACTTTATTCCCTTCAAATTAATTTAAAAGAAATCAATTGGGGTTATTTAATTAGCGGAAATTAGTTAAAAATTTGTAAAATAAAATACGGTAATATTATAGAAAGAAGAAAGAAAAAGAGTTCTAGTCGAGAGCAGCGTCAAATTAATCAAATTGTAAAATTGAATAATTTTTTTGTTTTTGAAGTGCAATTATTTGAATGAGAAAAGAATAGTACAATGTAATAATAAGTATATTTTTATTCTGAAAAAAGCTCAGAAAAAAAAAATAAGTGATGCACTTGTTTGTGATTTTTGTGAGTATTTTGTTCGGTGTTTTCTTAGAAAACGATGAGTTACAAATTAAAAAAATCAGTATTTTACTAGAACATTCTGTAGATTCCAAGTTAAATTTTGCAATATTTTAAATCCATGTTAATAAAAGTTACAATTTTAACCATAAACACAGAATTTGTTTTTTTTTGTGACAATTTTTTTTTTACAGTACAGTAATTTTGTTGAAAAACCTGAATTTTGTCGAAAACCGGAGGGGGCCAGTTTTGAATGAATAAATAGAAAATGCGTCACCATCATTAGTATGATCCGAGTATGATTGTGAAATAATTTAATTATTGTTGTTTGATCACATCATTTGGCTCAATTTTTTTTTTTTATAGTACAGTTCATAGTCCGCTTTGAAGAAACTGGAAATGTGAAAACTGCTTTTCCAAATACACAGATTAAAGGGCGAAGTTTTACAATTGAATTTTGAAAATAATTAGAATTTAATCAGTGCTAAAAAAAATAATTAACAGTAGTGTACGCGTGTTACGTCGGAACTAAAAAGTGGGAAAAAATTATATGGATTTCATCTTTCTAACAATTGCAAACATCATTAAAAAGGAGTTCGGGTGGAAAACAGGGAGGAGAAAAAGTTAAGTGAAATAAGTTTAATAGATAAAATATTTAAATTTTAGTTACGTCATGCAGTGTGTTCATAGTATTAATTTTGCTATTTTGAACTTTTATTATGGTAAATCAATTTTTTTCAATGCGTAATAATTATATCCCATCGAGTAATAAAGTACTGTTATTGCTGCATAAACTCTGATTATAAATAGGCGCTTTAAATGGGATTTGCATAATTAAGTTTGCGTTTTATTAAATTCTCTGTGAATTTTGTAGAAGACAACAACTTGAGAAATTAGAGATTGAATAATCTAAAAAAAAACAAAATTTGTAATAATTATTATCATCACATAAAAGATTCGATTTTATTTACTGCTACGATAAATGTTCTGTCCAGTTTGACGAAGCCTGAAGCTGTAAACGATCGGTTGAAATACATCGATTGAAGAGCAAAAGTTTGCAACTAAACATTAAAAAATATATAATTAAAATTTTAAGGTAAAATAAAAAAAGCAAATACTTCGATTTGAACAGCTTTTGCATCAGAATTAAAAGAGGAATAAATTGCGGGGAGGATTTCATCACGCTATAAGAATTAATAATAACAAACAATGTTAGAATAGAAATGCGTAGATGAAAATTCAAAAAGAAAATTGAATTGGCAGGATTAAAATATGTTTTTTTATAACTAATAAGAATTTGAGGCAATTTACTGATTTTTTCGTGAGGTAAGCAACGTCGGGAACAAAGATTAAAGGAATGCTGCCGGAAACGATGGCGGCGGCGTCAGCCAGGCTATGCATAGACCTACTAAAAGTAGATATGAAATAGGTTAGGGAGTGGATTTCATTTATGTAATAGCCCGTGAGTATATTCAGCATGAGCGGAGACACCATGCGATCCAATCGAGCGGATATTTCGCATAAATCGCGGTACAATTTCATATATTTTCTTAGTTTTCTAACTCGCATTTCACAACTCAAATAAGTACTTTTCTCATTTTTTTTAATTTTCCTACAAAGCTCATCGAAAGAGCACTTTAAAATACGTTGAAAAATAATGTACATGAGCTGAGGGTGCGTGTATATGGCCAGGGAAAGGATGTAAGAAGCCAATAGTCGCGCCGAATTATCCAGAAGGGTCCGAGTGGGATTTTCGCAAAAACTCTGGTACAGAGTTTTTATAGAATAACCATTGGTGAATATACCGAGGTGAAGCGCTTGCAAAGTGTTGAAAGCGATTAAGAAAGTAATGACAAAGCCCTTTAATTTAGACGTTGAAGGTTTCAATAAATCATTTACGCGTAGATGCAGCGCCAGGTATCTTGCCAGATTTCGTCTTAAACTGAAGTGGTTCAAAATGATACAGTCAGCGAATTGCACGAACACACAGACGCACATTATCACCAGCAGAATTTCCGTTAAATCTTCGGTTTTCTTTAATTTATAAAGTAAGGAGAGCGCGACAAAAATGGTGAGAAGCAAGGTGAAGTTGAGGGCGGGTATGACGTAGTTGATGAAGGCTTTGATCCACTTTGACCACTCTCTTTTCTCGTATAACCCCGGAAGTGGGAAGCACCCTGTATACTTGCCTACCACTCCCATCCATCCGTAGATGGAGTAGATACAGTTCTTCTTTTCACTCATTTCAGTTGGTTAAATTTTAAATAAATTATTTACTGTATATTTTGCTAGTTTTAATGGGTAGCGAAACTGGATTAAAATTATCCAGCAGATGAAATATAAATTTATTTCTATCTTTATTTATAAAAAAAAAGATATTGATTAAAAATTTAATATTTATTTAGTTTAAGAAAATTTTAAAAGCCATTAAAATGTGCATTCAATTTTATTTATTTTAAAAAAAATTAAAAAAAACATTATTTTTTTAAATGCTATTAAAATAAATACTACAAAACTAAAAGGGGCAAAATGAAGGCAAAATTTAACTAACGTTATATTTACAGTAGATCTATATAAATGTAAATAAATTAAATGTTATTAATTTATTATTGTCCCCTTTTTTTGGAAAAGAAAAAAATATTGTAGGCCTATAACATGTTTTTAAGTGTTATTGAATTTTTTTTAATTTATTTTTTTAAAATAAGTGAATGACCATATTTAACATTTATTTTGCTTAAAACATTTTAAAAGCAATTAAATATCATGTGCATTAAAATTTTATCGGAGATTAATACACGTACTTTTAATACAATTAAAAAATAATTGCAATGCCATTTTTTTTCTATCAATAAATTACATCCAAGATAAACAGATATGCGCCAGTCGTTCTTTAACAAAAATTATGTTTAACTTATTAGAATTACAATAAACACTAAATTAGTTATGCTTAAAACACCGTTACATTAAAAGTGAAACAATATTGTTTTCAATGGTTAAATTAGACCACAATATGCTCTGTGTATATTACGTATACAACAAATACTCACAGTCATAATACTGTAAAATGACAAGCAAAACAAAAACAAACTACTGCATTTTTTTTACCTCTGTTTTCAGGTGTTTTTTTCATTCAAAACCATTTATAAGAACTTATCGCGTAATTATTTGCCATTATTTCTAACACATTTTCTCCGCAAGTACGTTTTTCGCCAAAATTTTAAAGTCTATGTTAAAAGCATCACGGAACCAGCTGGTACAAAAAATTTATTAAAATGCTCAACAAACAAGAGTGGAATTTTGTAAATGTTAAGGTTAATGTCTTAATAAAATTGAATTGAATTGCTCAACAAACAAAGGAAACAGCTATTGAGTGAAACAAACAATATCATAATTGTGTTTGGTGCCCTTTAAATATTGTATTTAGATTCTCTTAAAGTCTGCGCTGTGTAAATATATTTAAATTTATAATATTAAAATAGTTTAATTTTTTATAAAATTCTTGGCCAAATTGCTATAAGAATTTGCAGAATTTAATAATTCTAGGGTTTCGTTTCCTTGTATTAATTGTACCCAACCCCAGTGTGAAAGATTGTTGTTGCGCGTCTGGTTCTGTAATGTTTTATGCTGCGCTTATAAGCTTAATTGTTAAACTGCGTGAGATGCTGCCGTAACTTTGGTCGCATTTTCCGCCCCACTAATAGACCTATTCCGATTGGTAGATTGCATGATACCAATACTCACAGTCAACACATCTGCGCATAAAATTAGCAAGAATGCTATGAAGAAGCATCTGTTCATCAAAGCCATGCACGTGTAAGTTAGTCTGCATGTAGTTAAATTGCAAATACACCTAAAACAATGTTACAGGTGTTTTATATTATTATTTAAAAGAAACAATAATTTAATTTGGTATACCATGAGCAGAACTTCTTCGTTCATAACTTGTCCAAATAGTGTAAAAGGCGGGTCCTTCGTGGCCATTTGATTCAGTCGTTCAACTTGCTTCATTCTCATCTGTAAATTATTGTTAAAATAAAGCATTTTATGAGTATTATCTGGAAAATATTAGTTATTTAAACGAAAACGTACGTGCATCGAGTAGGGTCTTGAGATTGGGTCATGCGACAACCATTCGTCATCGATCGACGCACATTCTACCATTGCTCTATTCAGCAAATTAAACTACAGTAAAAGTTAATTAAATTAGATTTTATATTGAAAAATGATTGCAGCTTAATATTATACCATTTGATTAACTGAAAGAGCCAAGTAAACGTATTGAAGCAGAGGAATATAATTTAAAAGTATTGCATTTAGAAACAATTGAAAGAAGAAATTAATTGAATCAAAGTAGATAACTGAAACAATTAGTAAAGTGCTGCCGCTCAATAGGAAAGTAGCGACGGTAATTACAAACGGCAATTTGATCATATACATGGCTGTGGAAAAGACTCGGTCGGTCGCTGAGGCTAATTCGTGCAGTTGCTGGTACTTTTCGACGAGTTTAGCGCTGGCTTTAGCTCTTCTTAAGGGCGACTTAATCCGCTTCATCTCGTCGATAGCCTCCTCCATTTCCGCTTTGTAATAGCAAGCCACGATGCAAGGGAGGATGCAGATTAGAGCCGGAAACAGTGATGTAAGGAAACTAATTACCGAGATCGCGAGATCAATTAAGATTTTTATCTTATTCCCTGAAGGCTGAGTTGAGCTCAGAAAGAAAGTAGCGGTAGTTACACCGAGAGCCAAACAGTAGAACGCCAAGAAGGTATAAATGATTTTGAGAGGAACGAGCGGATTTTGCAGGTTCTTTTCGCTCTTTTTTCCGAGAGAATGTCGCTTTAATCTCATCACCATTCCCTCCATCTCTTCTTCTTTCACGCAGAAAAAGTGCAGGCTGCAGCCACTAATGATGAGCAATTCCCAAATAAAGGTTAATATAAAGGTTGGGTGATAACTCGAACGAAATGTGCAGTTCGTAATCAACATTCTCCACAAGTGATAGACTAGAACACATTTGATAGCCCATTTGTACGCTCTCCGCGAGCATCCCGCTGGTTTCTCGTTGCCAAAGTTGAATCCCAACGCGTTGATCAACCGACAAATCGGTTTTGAGACATCATACATTGACTTGGGAGACATTTTTCCTCTCTTTTCAAGAAGTGTTTTACGTAAATTTTCTGTCGTAATGTGGAGATTAGCCGAACATAAGTGCGTAGTAAGCGAGAGTCGAACTGCGTTTTGAGTTTTTGTTATGGTTTGTCACCGTAGCGATGAAATAATCGAAAGCGACACGTACGATGGCAGTATAAGCTACGCCGCATATCGATCTTAATGTATCTTCCTTTCACTGAAATGAAAAGCTAATGCGTATGCAAATACATCGGTGCACATCCTATACAGTGGGACAATAAACGACTATTAGCTTTAATGTTCGTAGCTGGAAATATAAAAGCCAATGTAAATACGAATTAGCACGGATCGATAGCCGCGCTCGGAACATCCTCCATGCATTCATATGAAAGTCGGATCAATTTTTATGTAGGAAAATGTAAATACTGAAACATTTTCTGGGACATGCAGTTTCGCTCGTTCGATATTGTAGGCTAGTAGCCTACATGATGTTTTCATATTAGTATTTCGATCGATGAAAGTTTATTTTTGCTGGGGATTTTCGTTTCATATGTTGCTTTTAATATACCGCGGTGAATTATATCGTTGAATATAATAATTATGGGATACGATATTTAATAATGTTTTCGGTTTTTAACTTTAATCTTTATTTGCAGTGCATTAAATTGCACACAATTTAAAGAGGATTAAAATAAAAATGATTTTTTTTTAAAGATTGCTTTGGGTTTTTTGGTAACAAAAAGTTTTGATTTAATAAAAATTTGAATTTTTAACGTCGTATTTAGAAAATTTTATAAAACACAACTTGAGATAATTATTAGTGATTGGAAAATCTGAAAAAAAAAAATATTGTTTTACATAGGCTATAGGGCCTAATTATTATTAATTTTTTTTTAAGACAAATGTTTATTTTTTTATTTACCCCAAAAATCAATTTATTTCGTTTCTTTTATTAAAATGCTTTGATAAATTAAATTTTACGAGTCAATAATGAATGTAATACTGTATTTTTTTTTTTTTTTTAAAAAAAGATTTTATTGATAAACAATAATTTAATAATTAAATTTCAATTTTATTGGAAATCAATGCATAGGCCTACAAACGTTTATTTCAACTAAATTAATTAAAATGTTTTGTTTTTAATAATAATTATTATTACCGGTAGGCCCTACATATGAATGTATTTTGTAAAACGCAATTAGCCCTACTATTCGTATCGATCAATATTGACACTAGTGACTATGATATTGGGGGATACGTATTGTTAGAAAAAGCCTTAATTTACTTGTGAAACGGTAGAGCAGCTAGTAGCTACTCGAGCGCAAACTCTGCCGAGCTATTCTCTTCTTTTCACTTGCCCATACTCGGCCTTATTACTCGCCAATTACCCCATTCAGACGGGTTGGCGAGTAGCCGTGCTTTAATTGAACGAGCCACTCGACTTGCCTATTTTACTAAGCTCGTATAAAACTCGCTTAACTGCCAATAGATAGCGCGTAAAGCGCTACGGTGGCTCCGTACGCCCACAAATTTAATAAAAATATTTTCAATGTATATAAAAATCTAAATTAAAATAATTTTACTATTTAAAAATTACATAATTTTTAATAAAATATTAATTAGTATTTTAAATTAAAAAAAAAATTCTTTTGTGTTAGGAAATATAAAATTCTTTCTTGAAATTTTTTCTGAGCCACCGTAAAGCCGGAAAATCCGGTCTTGTTCTCCGCCATTTTCTTTCGCCCGTGTCTTTATTCCCTCTCTCGTGCGCGGCCAACACGTCGGTGGCTCGCGCGGCTTCGTCCAAAACCAACGTCAACTGCTGTTTAGGGAAAATTCCTGTGAGAACTTGGGCGTCTAACCGCGAGGTACAGGTGCCGTCTCTCCTGCAGGACCTCGGTACTGGATACGGTGTTTCGGTGCTGCAGGAATTGGCGATGGTTTTGGAACGTCTCGCGACACCATCGGCGGCCATATCTCCCTCGGGCGCGGCCAACGTGCTAATGGCTCGCGCGGCTCCGTCCAAAAACAAAGTCAACAATTTCTGTTTAGGGAAATTCCTGCGAGAACTGGGCGCCTATACCGGTACAGGTGCCTTCTCTCCTGCAAGACCTCGGTGTTGGAAACGGTGTTTCGGTGCTGCAGAAGTTGGCTATGTTTTTGGAACGTCTCGCGACACCATCGGCGGCCATCTCTCTCCCTCTCTTTCTTTCTTTCTCTCTCTCTCTCTCTCTCCGGATCGGGCTGTTTTGTACTTGCTACCTAATGAGTATAGGCTAAAATACTTGTGGGTGCCCTTACAGAACGGTTTAGGGGCCGTAGTAGTTTTTTGCTACCTAATGAGTATGAAAATACTTGTGGGTGCCCTAGGCTATTATGGTTGTGCTTTAACCGATCCAAAACCATTTTTAACAAACAGAGAGCCAACAAAAAAAAAGCGGTGCCATTGAATACATGCCGGTAAGAATTTATATATTTAGAATTAATTATGTTGTTTGCTTTAATATGTTTTTCTTTGAAAGCAGGGTTCCATAGTTTCCACGTGGTTTTCTACTACGTCGGGTACGGTGGAATTACCAAGCTGTATTCAAAAAAGTAAAAGTAAACCAGGCGGTTTACAAATTAGTTATAGGCAAAGAACGAAATGGATTCGACGAACTCGAAAGATTTTGATATGGCAATAATATTGGAAGTAGGTCAATCATCGAAAGCGTCTTATATATCAGCTGAACCAGAATCAACGGTAGTAAAATTATTGTACTATAAAAAATATACAGTAGTTATAATAATAATTAAAGTACTAGGCTAATATTGTATTTTTTTTATTGTAGTTTCATTTCAAGCTTTCAACCGTTTGAAATACCATCAAATTAATAGTGATTTTTAATGACGAACGATGATGAAATTGGTAACTTTGAAAAGTAGGAAAAGCTACAGGAAGGTATATTAACTGTTTTTATTTACTTTGTTTTCTTCTTATTCTGTATTATTATTTATTTTTGTAGTTCAGATAATTCCAATCGTGTTTGAAAAAAAAAAAAAAAACGGAATGGGAACATGGTCGGAGTTTAAATGTTGAAAAATGGACAAACATCTCGACTGCAACATTGGAATTAAGAGGTTAAATTATATTATTGGATGCGGTAAATTATTGTCCATGAAACTTATGTTTTATTTTTTATTTTTGTTTTATTTTATAGGGAATAGTATTTGGCTGAAGATTTATTGGTTTAACAGTTTCTACATGACATACGGAGCAGGAATGGAGTTTGTATTTGACTAGTCTCTTGTCTAATCTTTTCATTAGCGGCACAACTTTGTTTCTTTAGTTTCGCGTCTTTGTGGGTGGAGAATAATAATATATTTTCTGCGTCTATAACGATTGGTTTCTCGGGAACGTGATGAACAATAATTATTATAGCTTTACGAAAGGAAGGAATGTTCAGAGCGAAGAATGAAGAAGAAAAGACTCGTTCGAATTATTATTATTGGTAATTCAAAGCTGGTGACATTAATATTATTACTTATTCATTCTAAATATTTATTATAGAGTAGAAATGGAGATACAGAGTGACAGGAAGGGGATATTTTGTGCCTTCGTAAACGATATTGGAAATCAAGCTTCTGAGATAAAATGTCTCGGCTCGTAAGTGTGTGATTTAAGCAGCGAGGCGAACTGATATTTTACAAATGATATTCGGATTCGGCTTTTTTTTTTTACGGTAACGCGCACATTTAACGATGGCATGTATAAACACGTATCCTGATCCTTTTCGTACCAATACACCATCGGATCATTCGAGTAAGAAGGTCGAAGATATACGCGAAATATTCGTGATCGTGATTCGTGAGTTTGAAGACTGTAAAATCTTTTGTCGGTTTTGTTTTAACTGAATACTAATAATGTTTTTTCGCTCGGTTGCTCATCTGATTCGTCGCATCTTTACACGCGCGATAATTGGTTCCTTACGCGATTAAGTCACGCAACAACCACCCGTCGTCTTCAGTTTCAAGTTTTTATAACGTGTCATTTCCAAAATGAGTGAAATTGACTGACGGAACAAGGACATGTTCGTTCGGTACCCCTACGAGCAAAACAGGCTTCGAGTCCTCAAAGCAAGTTTCAAATTGTTTTGGTAAGACGCTGGGAATGCATCTGCAAAGGTAAACACGATTTTCGTTTTATACTTTTTATAGAATTAACAAACTTTAACTTTTAATTATTTTTACCGATGGGAAACTAGGATTTTTCCATTTATCAAAGTCGGGTTGAAACATTGTTGTTGATAATTATATTTGCAACTTGTTATATTATACAGGATATATATCAGTGTTTTCGGAGTCACTATTACAGGATAAATATATTCATTTTGATATAATCCGCGCCATACTTAAATTTTATATTTTGGTTTTAGTCACCCATTGATTTTGTTTGACATGATTTGTGAGGCTGCAACTCGGCAGTTATCATCGCTGTTAACGTGACAAAGATTTATTTCGTAAGATTGAACAATAATTATTACATCGCTATTTTGACGATAAGAGAAGCGTAAGCTCGTGTATAAGACAAGCAGAAAATGATATCATGAACTGCATAGTAGATTTTATTATTATAACTATCAGTTGCGATAGATGTATCGCTGATAATACTCCTGAAGTTTGAGTTAATGCGTAGTAGATTTTCGAACTTTCTTAATGACAGTTCCCGATAAAAAAAAGACGCTGTAACTAAGCCGAAAGATGCGCATGAGAGATTTTTTTATTTTAATAGATACCATAGACTCCATAGTTATTTTTTTTTTTTGGTGGGGAAAAATGGAATTGAAAACTTTGAATTTGTGGTGAGCAAAAGACTCGAGTCACCGTTTGATCTTTAACCAGTAGGATTTTTAAGTTTGAATAGGAACAAACATTCAGATTATAACGACATGTATTATAGGGCATTCCAATACAATTATACGAGTGTACGGTGTAATCCTTTTTTTTTTTTTTTTTGCAAAATGAATGTAATGAACATGCAGCCTACTGGAGGCCTACTTATTTTAAAAATTCCCCCTCACTGCATATAATTTAACATTGAATTTTTTCCCCGTTTAAATATTAAAGTAATAATAAGTTAAATTTTTCCGGTACAGTCAATTAATTTTTTTACACTTATACAAGTAGCATCTGTATTTTTTTTTTTTTTTTTATTTTATTTAATAAATATTTAGCATTTACAATTACAATTCATTATAACAAAAGAATTTCTACATTGAGGATTTTAAATTTGTGAAATTAATTCCTAATCTTTTTTTTTATAATTATTATTATTATTATTTTGTTGGAAATCATTTAATTTTTTAAAGGCATTTATTTTGCTCAATATTTGTACGTTAATAATAATACTGTATAGTGCAATAATTTTGGGGTAGATGTAACATCCGCAAGTACGGTGCTGCAGTTTGCTGTTTGCAATAATTATTTAAGGTTGTATCAATAAGAATATTATTGGCGTCAGTAATTAATTGATAAGTATTGTTTAAAATACATTCATACATTACAGTATTAGTAGTGCTTCTATTTGAAAGGGTAATTTATTCATAACGTGGTTTAAACACATTTTCTTTTCGAATTTTGTAGAACACAATAACTTGAGAAAAAAGTGATTGAAAAATCTGCAAAAAAAAAATAATAATTTTTTTTAACTTTTACAAATTTTTAATATTATTATGTAGGGTATAAAGCAGTTTATTTACAGTTAAAATCAATTTTCTATCTAGTTTAACGAAACCGGAAACTGAAAATGACGCGTTCAAATACATTGATTGAAGAGCAAACTTTTCCAACTAAAGCATAAAAAAAAAAAAAAAATAGCAATTAAAATACAGTTAAAAGAGATGAAAGTGAATACCTCTGCTTCAACATCTTTTTCATTCGAATTAAAAACGGAATAAATCGCTGGCAGAATTTTGTTTTGCTAAAAAAAAAAGTATAAACAAACCTTGTCAAAATATTATAATATTATACTGTAGCCTACATGAGTAAAATACAAGAAAGAAAATAACTAGGTTGGTCTATATTTTATAATTAAAAAAAAATAATTACTGATTTTTTGGTGAGGTGCGCAGAGTTAGGTACAACGATTAAAACGAAGAATCCCATAACCATTGAGGCGCCTGAAGGCAGACTAAATTCGCTGAAGGAGTGCATGAATAAGGTGATAGCGTAAATTTCTCCCACGTAGTGCTGCATGAAACGTACGAGCATCAATGGCGCGACCATCGCATCCAGTCGAACGGAAATATCGCATAAATCACCGTACAATCTCATGTATTTCCTCATCTTTTTAACTCGCATTTCACCACTCAACTTCTCATTCTTCTTAATTTTCTCGCCAAGTTCGTCGAAAGAGGATTTTAAAACGTATTGAAAAACAATGTACATTAAGTGAGGGTGGGTGCCCAAAGCTAAGGAAAAGATGAAACCTATTGTCAGGCGGTTACAAACGTTAAAAAGGAGTTGAACGGGAGTTGTAAGTGGGAAAAGTTGTTTCCATGAATTATCATAGCTGACGAATGCCCGCTGAATTGCGCTGTAAATCATCGTAATAGCGAAGAAAATGCTAATAAAGCGCTTGATTTTTGGCCGATTATTCTTCAATAATTGATTTACTTTTACGTGCATTTTCAAGTAACTCGCGAGTTTTGGACTTAGCCTGAAGTGGTTTAAGGCGATGCATAGGAAGAAGTGAGCGAAGATACAGCCGTCTCGTAACACGAGAAGAATGTCCGTCAAATCCTTGTTGTTTCTCAACTTATATACCGCGCAGAACGTGACATAAAATGTTATTAAAAAACAAAGATTGAGCGCGGGTATGACGTAGTTGATGAATCCTTTGGTGCACTTTGACCACTCTCTCTTCTCGTATAAGCCGGGGAGTGGGAAGCACCCTGTATACTTGCCCACCACTCCCATCCATCCGTAGATCGAGTAGATGCTGCAGCTCTTCTTCTCGTTCATTTTTATGCTGGAATTTTGATTGTACGAGTATAATATTAATTCAACTTGTACTTGTGAGAGTGAATTGTTGAATAGTCTTTCTTCGTGACGTGACAAATATTCTATATAATAATTTTTTATACTGCATTATTTTTGCAGATATTTGAGAAAAAAATAAATTTGTTGGAAAATTCAGAAATTTTGAGTTTCGTTTAAAAAAAATAATAAAATACTATATCGCATATCGATTTTCAATAATAGTTTAATAATTTTTTAGTAATCTACTTTTGATGTCTAGAAAGGTGTTTAACTTTCATATTAAGCGAGAAAGAAAAAAAAATTATCAATAAATTGAATTTTATTGTCGAGGTGACAAACGTATAATAATATTATACGCCCATATCTATTTGTTATTATTAAATTTGTTTTTTTAAAAAAATAATAATAGCAATAAATTAATAAAATTTAAAAGTTTAATAAAAGCATTGGTTGTACCATGATTCTTAAAACTTGGATATTTAAATTTAATCCGGGAATTTTTGGGCTAAAAATTATTATTGATTTTTTTTTTTTTTTATTATTAAAAAAAAAAAAAAAAAAAAGACGAGAATTTAAAATGTATTTCGGTTTAATATTGATTATAGCTTCAAATTTAAGAATAAAATTTCTACGAGTTTATTTTTTATTTTATTTTTTGTAGTGATAAGTAAGTTGCTTTTATTATTAATGTCTCGAGTTGAAAATCAATATATTGAGGCAATAACTTGAGATTGTGAAGCGCCATCTCAAGTTTGCTAATACAGTGCAGTATTTAAGTATGGTGGCCCAGAAGGCTCAAAAAATTTTTTTTTTTTTTTTTATTTTTTATTATTATTTTTTTTTTTTAACATTATTTTTGCTTAAGCCAATTGGGTCACCATACTTAAATACTGTACTATATATATATATATTTTTTTTTTTTAATTTTATATTTTTTATTTTTTTTGAATTTTTTATTTTTTGAGGTTTTTTTTTTTTAACATTATTTTTGCTTAAGCCTATTGGGCTACCATATTTAAATACTGTATTCCGATGTACTGTACTGTACAATGGCGCATCGCAATAATCACATCTCATTAACTTACCCCCCCTCCCCATTATACATATAGCTGGATTTAGCTATATATACATGTTATTACCATCGAAACATGTGTCTACCGCTCAATTGGAAGGAAAATCGTTCCTGGAAGCGCAAGTTTTCTACCGAACTTGACCGAAAAGCTCGGGAAATACCCTCAACATAATGTTACATATTATCAAATAATTAAAATTTACTAACAAATACATTTTAATTCATGTATTTTGAAAATAAAGCACAATTAGAGAGGGTGTTCTATAATGTTATGAAGCCGAAAATGGCCGATTAAATTGCGCGAAATTTAAAGGCGCGCAATTAAAAAGCGCGTAATGACGTAATGAGATTTAAAAAAGAAAAAAACAAAAAGTGCGTGTCAAAGTTACACACGCAAAACGTTATAGGCCTACTTTTTAAAAATAATTATTTAAATAAAGGATAAAATTAAAATTTTATTTATTTTAAATAAATAAATTAAATTAAATAAATAATAATTTTTTTTATCGATCGAATTATTTTTTTATTTATTTAATTTTCCAGAATTTTATTTTTAAAGACCATGAAATTTTCAATGTAGCCAACACCTTTGTTAATGATAGGTAATTTTATTTAGAAACACTTTCTTTACGAATTCTGTAAAACACAACAACTTGAGAAATAAGCGATTGGAAAATCTACAAAAAAATGTAATAATAAAATTTTCATACCGGTATTGTAATTAAAGACAATTTAGTTACAGCAAAAATCAAATTTCTATCCAGTTTAACGAAACCGGAAACTGAAAAGGGTGTATTGAAATACATTGATTGAAGAGCAAATTTTTCCAACTGAAGCATAAAAAAAAATAAATAAATAAATAGCAAATTAAAATACAGTTAAATGAGATAAAAGCGAATACCTCTGCTTTAACATCTTTTTCATTCGAATTAAAAGTAGAGTAAATCGCTGGCAGAATTTCATTCCGCTAATAAAATAATAATAAAAACTTTTTGTCAAAATACAACCCAAATTTGTATAAATTAAAAATTAAAAATACAAATTACTGATTTTTTCGTGAGGTGCGCGGAGTTAGGTACAACGATCAAAACGAAGAATCCTAAAACGATTGTGGCGCCTGAAGTCACTTTAAATTCGCTGAAGGAGTGCATGAATAAGGTGATGGCGTAAATTTCTCCCACGTAATGCTGCATGAAACGAATGAGCATCAATGGCGCGACCATCGCATCCAGTCGAGCGGAAATTTTGCATAAATCGCCGTACAATCTCATGTATTGTCTCATCTTTTTAACTCGCATTTCACCACTCAACTTCTCACTCTTATTCTTCTTAATTTTCTCGCCAAGTTCGTCGAAAGAGGATTTTAAAACGTGTTGGAAAACGATGTACAATAAGGGAGGGTGGGTGCCCAAAGCTAAGGAAATGAAAAAGCCTACTAACAGGCGGGTAGAAGCGTTAATTATCATTAGAGTGAAATTTGCGTAATAGAGTTGAGAAACTTCTTTCATATCATCGGGAACGTTGAGAAATCCTCGCTGAACTGTGCTTAAAACTAGGGTAAGAGTGAAAAAAATACTAACAAAGAGTTTGATTTTTTGCTCCTTATTCTTTAATAAATGATCCAAATTTAAGTGCATTTTCAAGTAACTCACCAGCCTGCGGCGTATACTCAAGTGGTTTAAAATCATGCCTAGAATTAAGTGGGCATGGACACAACTGTCCCGTATTACGAGAAGAATGTCCGTCAAATCCGCACTCGTTCGTAAAGAATAACGAAAACAGAAATAGATGAAAATAGAGAGAAGAATAAGAAAGTTGAGCGCTGGTATGACGTAGTTGATGAAGGCTTTGGTCCACTTTGACCACTCTTTCTTCTCGTATAAGCCGGGGAGTGGGAAGCACCCTGTATACTTGCCCACCACTCCCATCCACCCGTAGATGGAGTAGATGCAGCTCTTCTTCTCACTCATTGTTTGTCGAATTTTAAGCAAGAGTTTCTGGTAGTACAATAATATTTCTAAAGCACCAAAATCTCCTCATTTTTTTTTTGTTTTTGTTTTTTGCTTTTTGGTTGTATTTAAAACTGCGTATTCATTTTGTAGATACTGTATCTCATTGGACGCGTTTGTTGCATAAAGTTTACGTGCAATATTAAAATAAATAGAATTACAAATTATTATCGTGTTAATGTGATAAGTAGGGAAAAAAACCGCTTAGCAATAATAGCGAGAGACTTTTAATGAGTTTCGATCAACATTTTATGAAAATGGATTTCCAATATAAACGCATTAATTTTTTTTAATAATGATGAATGAATTAAATTTTATCGGAATTAAAAATTTAATATATTAATTTAGCTGTATCATCAATTTTTTTTTTTTTTTTGGTTTTAATTAAATTTATAGAAAGTATTATAAATTAAAATCAATTTTTTTTTTTAACATTGAAATTGCTTTTAATGACAATTTAATATTGCTTAAAATTACAACATTTTGAAGGTATTTAAATTTACAACATTTGCTTAAATTGGTTGCTTAAATTTACAACATTTTGAAGGTATTAATATTTGAATGAAGTTGAATCAGAATCGAAAATTAGTAATAATTAGTTTTTCTATTTATTATTTCACGACATTTCATTTACATAATTGTATCGATTATTTTTAGTTACCAGTAAAGTTGGTTTTCGATAATTTTTTTTTTTATTATTATTTTTTTAATGAGACAAAAAAGCTACTTTACAAATTTCTAAAAGAAAATGGCAATTTTATAATCTTACAAGTTTATTTAATTAATTTCAAAAAAAATTGTTTGTTTTTGAAATTGTTAATTTAGAATACTGTATTTTATTGTTATTGATTTTAGCTTAATATTCTGTTAATTGGAACTTATACTCATAGATCAATGTCTATTTGTGACGTTTAATTTTAATTTAACATCAACTTGATTGAGAAGTGTGTGCCATCTCAGTGGGTGAAATAGTGTCGTCCCATTAGCTTTTTTCTGGTTGATCCTTAATACGAGTATAAGCTGGATCGCGAGTATAGTGCGATATAGCGCGGTATAGTGCCTTGAGCAGTGTCAGGTTAGACAGCTCCATCTGTAAACTGACTAAAACATCCAAAATGCGTTCACGCGTACACACATTTAATTTGCATTGCATTTAAGGTGTCTACACATTTTGCTCAAGTGTGATACTTCAGTTTCATTGAATGCATTACGTTTTCTCTATCAACGATTATGACAATGTATATTTGTGGAGAAGTTATAGCAACAATTATATTCGTTACTGTAGTAGGCAAGTGCAATTATTAGAACCAATAAATGAAGCAAAAACCTCAAGTGACTTGAGGTGAAAGCCAGTTAATGTGCTTTTTTGACATTTCCCATGCGAATTCTGTAAAACACAATAACTTGGGATAGAAGTGACTGGAAAATCTAATAATAAAAGAAGAAGAATAAAAAAAATTGTAAAAAGATTACATTTTTTGTATTAATAATAATAAAAAAAGAATTTTATTTACTGAAACAATCAATTGTCTGTCCAGTTTCAAGAAACCAGAAACTGAAAACGGTTTGGTGAAGTACATTGATTGAAGGGCAAAGGTTTGTAACTAAAAATTTTAATTAAAAAAATAATAAAATTTAATACAATAATTAGGCCAACAACATTGTAAAAAGTAAACAAATAAAATTTACTTCAGTTTTAACAGCTTTGTCATCAGCTTTAAAAGTGGAATAAATAGCGGGCAGAATTTCCAACTGCTAAAAAAAAAAAAATAAACTTGTTTCCAAAAAACAAAATATTTTTTTTAAATAAAAAAGGGAAAAAAATATTTACTGATTTTTTAGTGATGTAAGCAACGTTAGACACGACGATTAGAACCACTCCTCCAGAAAGGATGGCGGCGGCTGTAGTGAGACTGAACACGCTGAAAGAGTAGTACATGATCAAGGTGATGGAGTGAATTTCGCCCATGTAGTGCTGAATGAATCTGATAAGCAGCAGCGGAGACACCATGCGATCCAATTGGGAAGATAATTTACATAACTCGCGGTAGAATTTCATGTATTTTCTTATCTTTTTAACTCGCATTTCTCGACTCAACTTTTCATTCTTATCGTCCTGAATTTCTTCCAAAAGTTGATCGTAAGAGGACTTTAGGATGCGATGAAAAACGATGTACATGACGTGAGGGTTGATGCACATGGCTAAGGAGGTGTTGTAGCAGACCAACAGGAGCATGGAGAAGTTGATAAAGATTTGCGAAGGATTCGCGTTCATCAGTTGAAAAGAGAATTTGATTTCGTGGCCGGTGTTGATGCATCCTCGGTGGGCGGTGGTGTAGATCATCATCAGGATGAAGAAAATGGCCACGAAGCGTTTCAATTTCGGCGTTTTAGACTTGAGTAAGCCATCGATGCTCAAGTGGCTCTTTAAATGACGCACGATGTTGCGTCTTAAACTGAGGTGGTTGAAGAAGATGCAGAGAAAGAAGTGGGTGAAGATGCTGGCGTCGCAGATTACCAGCAAAATGTCGGTCAGATCGTCGCTTTTGTTGAAAGAATAACTGGTGCAGTACCAGGTGAATATGGTGAGCAGGATGGTTATGTTGACGGCCGGAATGACGTAGTTGATGAAGCCTTTGATCCACTTTGACCAGCTTTTTTTTTCGTATAAACCCGGAAGGGGATAAGCCCCTGAATACTTGCCTACCACTCCCATCCATTTGTAGATCTCGTAGATACAACCCTTCTCGCCCATTTTATTCAACATTTAAAAGGGGAATTCAGTAGTTTAATTAAGAAGATAAAATTTCTCGGGATTTTTAAATTCAGTTAGTTTTCGTTTTCATCTTCTTATTTTCTTGAATTAAAAAAAAAAAAAATGTCTTAATTATATTTAATGATATGCGGCAATAAATATATAGTTCAACTAGTATCGGTACATTCTTTCGACACTTCCTTCCAAAAAAAAAAAAACAAAAGTGTTGACATCAACAAGTGGAAATAAGAATAGGTGGGAGGAGATTTCAGATAAAAGAAAATTAATGAAGAATTTAAAATTATTTTAACATTTTAAACAGTAAAAACTTTTCTTATAAAAAATAAATTAACACTGCATTAATTATAAATTTTTGATAATCATTTTTTCATGAAATTTAATTGCTGGTATTTCGTTAATTAAAAATTAAAAAGAATTTAAAAAAAAAAACCCTCACACGATAATGTCAAAAAAAAAAAAATTTTTAATTCTCTTTTGTTGTAATTGAATCGATAGAGCATTATTTATGCATGGCAGTGACGTCAATCGAATTTTAAAGTAAAGTACCAAAATTAATTGTCTTTGCCACCTCTAGTTCGCGTTTGATTTGCCACCAAGAGTATACAAAAAGTATGGGAACTGTACATGCACATGTATTTACTATAAACCTGCAAACTGATTTTTAATCTAAACTCAGGAAATTTATTTCCTACAATACTACAAAAAAAAAAGAGACAATTTTCATATCTTAAGTTTTAATTAAAAGTTTAAAAATTTCAATTTTGAGTTAATGCAGAGAATATAAATATTAGTTTATACTTCACTATTCTTTTTATTATTTAAATTAATTACAGTATTATAAAATTAATTTTTCGTGATACGTGTGCTCGTCACTAGTCGATTTGATCGATGCATAAATAATGATCTATCCATTTAATTACGCCAAAAAAAAAAATATTGGCATTTTCCCAGTATTGGCTTTTTACAATTTGTGAGCAACTTCATTAATTAATAAAAAAAAAAAAAAATGACGTTAAGGTATCGAAAATTTACTATTTTTTTTTTTTATATAAAGAAAAGTCTTCTCTTTTAGAATATTTAATGAAAAACGCATTTTAAATTCTGTAATTGATTTTTTTTTTGGTGACAAAATCGTGAAGGAAAACATAATAGAAATTTACAGATGAATACAAGTTGAACTACGCCGCGCATCATTTTTTTTTTGTTTCAACACTAAAAACCAATATATATATATAAAAAAAAATAATAATAATTCAAACCATAAGAAAAAAGAAAGCCAAAAAAACAACAGAAATAGAAGATAAAATGAGCGAGAAAGGTTGCATCTACGAGATCTACGAATGGATGGGAGTGGTAGGCAAATACACCGGGAGCTTTCCACTCCCTGGCTTATACGAGAAGAAAGAGTGGTCGAAATGGACCAAAGCCTTCATCAACTACGTCATACCCCTACTCAACTTCACTTTGCTTCTCACCATTTTTACCTGGTACTGTTTCAATTACTCTTTCAACAAAAGCGACGATTTAACCGATCTGTTGCTGGTGATCTGCGACGCCAGCATCTTCACCCACTTCTTTCTCTGCATCTTCTTCAACCACTTTAGTTTGCGTCGAGAGATCGTCAGTCATTTAGAGCGCCACTTGAGCATCGACGTCTTACTCAAGTCTAAAACGCAGAAACTGAAACGCTTGGTGGGCATTTTCTTCGCTCTCATGATGATTTTCACCACCGCCCACCGAGGATGCATCAACACCGGCCACGAAATCAAATTCTCTTTTCAACTGATTCACCCCAATCTCTCGCAGATTCTTTTGTTCGGCTTTTTACGCCTACTCGTGAGTTACAACACTTCCATCGCCATGTGCACCAATCCTCACGTCATGTACATCGTTTTCCACCACATTTTACGGTCCTCTTTCGACGAACTTTTGGAGAGAATCAAGAAAAATCAACGTAAGAAGTTGAGTCGTGAAATGCAAGTGAAGAAGTTGAGGCTATACATGCGATTGTACCGCGATTTATGCAAATTATCAACGCGATTGGACCGCATGGTGTCACCGCTGCTGCTTATTAGATTCATTCAGCACTACATGGGAGAAATTCACTCCATCACCTTAATCATGTACTACTCTTTCAGCGTGTTCAGCCTCACTACTGCCGCCGCAATTGTTTCAGGATGCCTAGTTCTAATCGCTGTCTCTAATTTTGCTTATCTGACTAAAAAATCAGTAATGATAATCATTTCTAAAATATTCAAATAAATAGCAGTTAATTTTTTAATTAATTTTTTTTGTTATAATTATTTTTTTAGCATGATGAAATTCTCCCCGCAATTTATTCTACTTTTAACTCTGAAGAAAAAGCTGTTAAAACACAAGTAATTTTACTTTTAATTATTATTTTATTCGTGTATTTTACTTTTTTTTTAATGTTTCAGTTGCAAAACTTTTCTCTCCAATCGATGTATTTCAGCAAATCTTCTTCTGTTTTCGGTTTCTTTAAACTGGACAGACAATTGATTTTTGCAGTATGTAAAATTATTGTTTTTATTATGCAAATATTATTATGTGAAATTACAACTTTTTTTTTTTTCTTTAGATATTTCACTCACTTTTTTCTCAAGTTATCGTATTTTACAAAATTCGCAAAGCACATGTCATCAAGTCACATTAATAATGACTATCCAAATTCCAATAACAGTCTCAAACAAGCAATAAATTTTTTTGCATTAATTATCTAATTAAAACGCATTAAACGCATTAGCATATATGGTAATGAATGTAGCGCAGGTTGATGAGTCACCCTCCCATCAAAGCAACCCATAGCCCTTTTGTAAATGGACTCATAGCGTTCTACAGAGCGGTAGGGGAGCGCTCTTCTACTTAGCTGTCCACTAGAGGGAGAGTGGAGCGGCCTTTTGGGTTTTGTAATTTGATGGAGGTGGTTGGCTTTTTGTAGCTCGTCAACCAAATTATTTTAAAAGCACATGTTCTGCGGAATCCTTTGATATTTTATCAAAATATAGTTAATTAATATTTGATTAGTCATTAATTGACTATATTCTACATTTATTTTTAATCAATAATTAAGGATTACAGAGATGATAATGGATTTTTATAAATCCACGTGCTTTGTTTTCACAAGTGCTTTAGCGCACATTGTCTCACTATTATAATTTCCCCAAACTCTAAATATTTTATAAAATAGAATTTTTTTTTAAATTTCATTCATTTATTTGACCTTATCTTGTCTCTTATTTTTGTTTGATGATTATGTATGAAAGAGTTGGTGATGGATTTTGATAATCCATGCGTTTAACTTTCACACGTGCTTTAGCTCTCTTTGTCTTATAATAATTTCTCCAAAGCCTACAAATTAGATGAAATAGAATTGTTTTTTTTAACAGTATTTATCATTACAGTCTCTATTACATTCCTCATTAATTTTTAATTGATGATTTTGTGTTAAAGATAATGGTGGTAGCAAGATTTTAAAATGCCATGTGGTTTGTGATTACATGTGCTTTAGCTCTTGTTGTCTTATTATAATGTCCCAAAAGCCTACATATTAGATGAAAAAGATATGATTTTGTGGCCTTTGGGAGCCTGCCGGAAGGCCTCGCACTGGCCGCTTAGTTTTATTCAGGAACTAGTGTTTCGGCCTTTGGGAGCCTGCCGGAAGAAATTTCGGCTCGCTCGCACTGGCCGCTTAGTTTTATTCAGGAACTAGTGTTTCGGCCTTTGGGAGCCTGCCGGAAGAAATCTCGGCTCGCTCGCACTGGCCGCTTAGTTTTATTCAGGAACTAGTGTTTCGGCCTTTGGGAGCCTGCCGGAAGAAATT
>JAQGAZ010000518.1:0-57350 GCA_034692225.1 Polydesmus complanatus | reverse complement strand
ATTTCTTTTATTTCATTTTTGCCTCTTCCATTTTCCTTAATCTAGAAACCCTTTAAAAGTTTAAGGGCTAATAACATGCTGAATGTGAAAGTTTCAAGCATATAAATTTTAAAGTGAAATGAATAAAAAATGCTTTAATTAAACGCTAGCCTCCTCCAGGAACACGATCGTTTAGCCCAGGCCCAGAGTGAAGGACACTTTCTGGAGGCGTGAAGAAACTCCAATACAGTATTTTCGGTAGGCTTACATACTGTAAAAGTACCCTCTATCTTAATTCCCACTATTAAAAGAACAGTTCCGGTGATTCGCTTGTCCTTGTGAAAAAAATTCAGATCGCGGGTATTTTTTGACCAGAGGAGTAGCCTAAATACTAACATCGACCTGTAAAGACGGAGGAGGGGGAGCTAATTAGTAAGATGTTGCCTAAGAATTATCAAGGAGACTAAGATCAATCGCGACGAGCGAGAGTATTTTCCCCATAAAATAAAATATGAAAAATGAAGAAATTTCAAAATACTGTGATTCCAATATATTTAAAGTTTTACGTTGATCTATTGCATAAATATTCGGCCCAACAAGCAGTGAAATTCATAGGGCTAGCTCACTCTATTTATGCGCTGCGAAAAAACAGACAAAAAGAAGCCCTTAAAGAATAATATAATAATTAACATAATTATATCGATACATGTACAATATATATGTATTTTAAAATGTATTTTACTCGTAAATTAAGAACTTCATGATACTGTAGCAGATTTTGATATCATAAATTTTAAAATTTACCTTATTGTTACAGTATTATTAGCCTACAGTTATACTGTAGTCACTAGTGTTTATTTAATATAACATATTAGATTATTTTTAATGTAAGCTACGGTAGTCTATTATATATTATAAAATAGATTAAATTACCGCATCTTAAAATTTAAGCTTTAATTGTAATGTTCATAGTTTGGCAAGCAATGGGCGTCTTTTTTCCAAGACTTTGTATTACTATTTTAATAACGAAGGACATCTAAATTTGAAACAAAATATACTGTATTGTTAAATAGAAAAAATATATATACAGATTCGAGCATATCAAGTGCTTACCGGAGGAAACTTAGGTTGTATTTGCAAATTGGTCGTATAGTTATGAATTTTATCAGACTCGAGAGGGCAAATGATGTTATGATTCTCGCAGCAATTACTTGTAAATCCTAATCCCAAGAATGAAAATGATAGAAGAGGCAAGGATGGCGGTAGTCGAACTATTTCAGTCTTGAAATCCAAATCACAATCGTCAAAATCTTGACCTACGATAGAAATGCATTTCTTAATTTTTTTAAATTTTATTAATTAATTATACTGTAAGTTAAAAAGCAATTCAAAATCCGATTGTGTTATAAAAATATGATTCAAAAATAGCTTAGAATTCGGTAAAACAATAATCTGTTTTTAAATTTAATCCGCTTAATTCGAAAAAAATTCAGGTTTTTTCCTGTCAAAGGGGGAATTCATTTTTTTTTTTTTTAGGTAATTTAGGTTTAAAAGGTATTTAACGTTTATACTAAGCTACTTTTAATTCCATTTTTAATGTATTTCCATGTTGTTTAAATAGGTACGTTTGAAAGATGTTGGATCATAAAAAGTGACACGGTCTAATTCTGTATTAGTTTCAAAACAATTGTCAAATGTGCAAACTATTGAATGGATTGTTTGCAGAGGTGAGGATAACATTTTTTAATTAACTAAGTAAATGTCAGATTAAACAAACTACTTGTATCTTATATGTATCTTCTAATTTCAATTGATTTTAAAGCAATTGTACTTAATTGTCAATTGATCTTTTCCCCCCCTAATTTTCAATACTCAAACGTTGGCATAACACTGGCTGTAACTATTCCGATAGACACTTAAACGCCGTAGAAGAAAAATAAATTTTCACGCTTCATTTTCTCGCCCTCACCTGTTTATTTTGCACAAGAAAGTATTTGCTTGTTAACTTGGTTTATTTCTACCAGGATTTTGTGGCATGTAATCCGTATAAATGACACAACTATATAGGTACCGGTAATAATGAAAAGCCAAGTTTACAAGGTAAATTTTTTTTTTTTTTGTTTAGGAAAATGGCAAATATAACCATTTTTTTTTTTTTTTTGGGCAAAGTAATAAGTTTATTTTTAACAATTTTTCTGAACTTTCGCGCACCCTTTTAGTCGTGCCATTGGCAACTGTTCCCATATGTTGCCCACCCTCAGGAGCGGTACTATTATTGATGATCATTGGACAGTGGATGACCCTTCAACTTATGCCTTACTTGGGGTTTAAATCAAATAAAGTTCTAAAAATTCTATTTACTGCTAAAATAATAAAAAAATCAGTAAAGGTCCTTGATCCCAATTCCCCATTTTCCCAAGCTGTACGCATTGGATGAACAATGGTCTACGATTGATCTTACTTTGAATTCTTTTAACTACCGGTCATTAGGCTACACTTTTATGTGATATCGAAGCATGGTCTCAACATAATGGACGTGGTCTTTCTATGCTAGTCTCGAGTCAAAAATGTAACCAAAAATTTAATCTTTCCCGTGGTTTTATAGGAAAGTCCTTTTCAAACGCTTTTATCAATATTAACAAGAACATTAACCGGTAGCCAACCGGTATTTACACATAGCGACAAGTACACAAAATGTATTTAAAAGAAGCGTTAGTAAGCTTAATTTTAGAATATTACTCTAAAATCCAACATTGTCTATTTAAATATGACATTAACAAGACAAAAATAATTAAAAAATTGCAAATTAAATTAAAAAATGTACAATACCTGGTGTAAACATGATTCCAACTTTGTAAGTATTGCCGATGTTTAACACGTATCTATAATTTTCAATTGTGGCATTGAGAGTTACATTTATAATCTCTCCAGTATAGCTGTCGGCTAAATACAAAATAATAAAACACGTAAGTTCTAAATAACTTATCTTAAGTTAAAACCAATATATTAATATAGCCTACTGCATTGGATTGATTCCGATAAAACGAAAATTCCACGAAAAACGAAAATTTCTGTCCAAAACAGAATTCTGACAAGCGTAAGAATCATTGTACGGTAAGCCTCGCATCGATCAGTACTAATATGTAAAAACAAAAGTGCAAAGCATAACAATCGCACCTGTTATTTATTTAATAATAATAAAAGCCACATAAAATTTAGACAGCTGCTGCGTAAGAGAATAATACCCTATCAAAATAGACTGGAATCAAGTACTGTACTGTATTGAAACACAATCAACGGTAATAATAATTGGAATGTTGAAACATTTTAATGCACCTCAGCTGCTCCATGTTTATAAAAATACAAAAATAATTCTTCTAAATCAATGCTAAAAATTATTTTTTAAATTCCAGTACTGTATAATAACTATTAGCAAACTTTCTTAAGCATCGCTTTGCTTCTCCATTGAAAATAGCATTTTAATTTCTTTTTCATAAACACTATCGTCTTCGCAGGGGGTTTCTAATATTAGTGGAATATTTTTAAAACGTGAATCGTTCATAATAAATGCGAAGCAATCTTTTCCAATATATCCCTTTCCTAAATTTTCATGTCGATCCAAGTGACACCCCAACTTTCCTTAAATACCAAACCAACAAAAACGTTCTTGTTAAGTTTCCAAAATAGTAAAAAATAAATAAAATAAAACAAAATCTTATCCCCCAAAATGAAAACATTAAATATTTTTCACCTTTGGAATCGTTGAGATGCAAAGCCTTTAAGTATTTTAATCCAATAGCATCATCAAATTCTTTCATCACCTTGTCAAATCCTTTAGGTGTTGAAACGTCATGTCCTAAAGTAATTATCGTAGTCAATATATTAATATTATTTATCGCTATTCACAGGTGCGCGTTAAAAAAAAGGCATGACATACCAGCTGCAAATGCGTGACAAGTATCGAGACACACGCCAATTCTTGATTTATCTTTGACCATATTTATTATATCTCGAAGTTCTTCAAATTTTCCTCCAACGGTGTTGCCCTGACAGCTCATATTTTCTACAACTTTATGCAATAATAAAATGTGTTAAAAAAAATAATTTAATAAATCGTTTACTCGTGTAATACCTGTGATAACAAATTTAGTTTGAGCATGAGCCAGATTGATACTTTCACTAATCTTTGATAAACATTCCTTAACCGAAATGTCCCCACAAGTAGAACCTCCAAATTAATATGAAAGTAATCTTAACAAACTAAACAGATTTTTCCAACCAGAGAACAACTACGGGCAATTATAACATTTATTTCTATAACTTTAAATTTTTACTTAAGAAATTATAATGTCAATCATAAAAGTTCGTTCTTGTTCTCAACACGTAATTATAAATAAACTACCTGGATGAAAATTATATAGCTCTATTCCTAACATCTCACAACGTTGTAATTCGTCTATTAAAGTAGCTCGGCTTTTTTCAAGAACCTCTGGTTTGGATGAACCACAATTGAGCAAATACGAACCGTGAGGTAAAATGCACTTTGGCGTAAATCCTAAATAATTATAGAATGGATAATCAATTAAAATAGATAATAAATAAACCTCCATCCTATTACCAAGTTTTTGGCACTGTTCTTTAAACGCTACGATAGTTTTCTCCTCTAAAGGTTTACTATTCCATGTTCTTTGCGATTTCAAAAAAAATGCAAAAGATTTGGCACCTATAGCAGCAGCATTAATTGGCCCATTCTGCAAACCACCTGTTGCCCACGTTCAAGATTAAGATTTATAAGACCATTAAGATAAAATCAAAAAAATTAACCTGCGGCAGAAATGTGGGCTCCAACCAAATAAGCAGAATCGATCGGCAACTTTTTTGCTACCAAAATAAAAACAATTGATAACTAAATCAAAACGATCATAATTAATAAAGAAAAAAAATACTATACAGATTTCCACATCCTCAGTTTTAACTTCTCGCTTTACTTTCTTTGCTGTTTTCTGAACTACAGTTTTGGGTTTATCCGGGCTGCCCAGTTTACCATCTCCTACTAGTATTTGATTGCAGTCGACATTTTCAACTTTAATACTTGTTAATGGTAGGGCACGTTTCATACGACGAGTTATCATGTTGACTCTAAACATTTTAATAATAAAGAATTATATCCTCCTTGATTATAATTATCGTCATGTATTATTTATTATGGTTTGGTTGTCCCATCCTGACCATAGCAGTATAAACTGTATAATTGTTATTCAGTTATTATTCACTTACCTATCTTCTTCACACAACTTTGGCAGCTTTAAAAAATATGACAAAGATAAGCTTTTAATCTTCAAAATCTTAATTATTATAATTATCTATAACAAATAGAAATTTCTAATTACAGATCACAAAATGAAGTTTGACTTGTGATTTAAATTTCCCCTGCGAAAACGAAATCTACCGGTAGCAGAAGTTGCGCAAACTATGATGCGCAAAAACATAACTTTTAAAGAAGGCGAAAAAAATAGTGACGTAGTAAAAATGAATTACAGTACAAGCATAGCAAGTATGTACTGTATTTCACTTCTATTATTTCCAAATTAATATAATATTATTGAATATCAATAAATTTTATTGTCCACTAAAATTTAGCAACCCTGATGACGATTATTAGCTATAAATTAAATCATGATTAAAAATTTAAATATCAACAATAATATTGAACATAAACTTTTGTAAACAGTATTTAATTTAATTAATGACAATCGCTCGTATTTTTTTGCACTATCAGGTTCTAAAACATTTTTTTTTGTCATCCGACACACCGGTTTTATAGCAATTTTAAACGCTTATAATTCTAACATATACATGCAATCACATTAATACTGTAATTATTTACAATTAAATTTGCTACATGATTTATATAATTTTCACCTTCACTTTTTATAAGGAAGGCTAAAGCCTTTTACAATAACAACAGTTTAATATACAATATTCCATTTAATTTTTTTTTTTATTATTATTTTTGACATAAATTTCTCTAAAATTTATAAAAAGTACTTTTTTTTTAATTTAACGCATTTATGAATGACTTTTATATCATCGTATAAATTTTAGGTACAGTAATAATTGTAAAAATTTAGTTTGAATTTATTTTGTATAAAATCAATAAAGGGGGAGCAGCCCAGTGTCATATATTTCTACTGGAAATTCTTAAGCACAGACAAATAACAATAATAATAATTAAAACAAATTGCACTGCAACGCAAACAGTAGTTGAATTTTATCATCCTACTAACTAATTTTAACATTTTTTTTATACGTCACCGGTAGGTACACTGACTAAAAATCATAATTTTATTATAAACATTTCCAGCAAAATTAAGGCAATTAAAACCGTCTTGATTTGTAGAACTTGATATAAATTAAGTCAAATTAAAAACAAATGTACTGTATAACATAAATGGAAATGTGGCACTTTAGTATTTCGACCGAGGTAATTTATCTGAATAGAAATACTACACCTTGTAAATAATTAAAAGCGTTAGCCGTCCGGCAGCTGTTTCACATGATTAGTAAAAATCTTTAAACTAAATTCTAAACTCAAAATCGGTCATCTTTTCTGATTCTGTATTTTCGCCAGAATTTGACCAATAAACAGGGATAGATCTATCATAAACATCGATGCAGGTGCCAGCACCAAATGTTTATTAGACTAAAATCTAAATTATTTAACTTATCTCAAAATAGTGTCACTATTTTATCCAAATCTTAAAAAACACTGTGTATTAAAAAAATTGAATTGTTTTTAACGACTGTAAAAAGTTCTAATTTCTTAAATTAAAAAAAAAAAAATCAGGTAACTAGATACACCGCATTTAGATTGGACCTTTTGGGGGAGTTTCATATTTTTTTTTATTTAATTTATAATATTTATCTCGCTAGTTCATTTCCTACGCAAATTGTGTCAATTAAATGGTTAGAACAGCAGCTGTCAAAGGCAATTAGACTGTTCAAATCTTTCCCTGCCGATGTGAAAAAGTTCCATCCATTTTTATTTCTCGATCAGATCGCGCATAATTATTTCTCTAGACTACTTTAACAACAACCCATCACATTCATTTACAATTTTAAAATATATACAAAATTAAGTACAGAATTAAAATCTTGGCAACTTCTATGTTACAAATAATATACCTGAAGTCTTGATTATTTATAATTTTATAAATTTTCTTACAAAGTTCAGTCACATACTTATTATATTTGAAGTTGTTCTATATTGTGCTTCCAACCTAACAGATTCAAAATAAATATTTATTAAATTAAATTAAAAAAAAAAAAAAATGCATTTCTTTAAATTAATTTACCTGATTTTCGATTTGAGGTTGAGATTCACAATTCATGGGTACCATTTCTTCCGGAATTTTAACGGTGTCGTCGTCAGTAAATTTAATGTGTTTGGCTTTATACCATACGATTACGTCAACAATAAATGCAATAAACATTATTGCTCCAGTCATTCCTAATTTACAAATTTTAAATTACAAAAAATAACAAAAAAAAAAAATTTAAATGAAATCTACCGTGAAAAAATAGACGAAACAATGACGGGTCGTACAATTTACACGCTCCTCTTTTTCCACAAATTTCGTCCCAAATTAAACAAGCAGAATCAACAACGGCTCCGTAGATAATTGGGCATGGTACGTTTCCTTAAAAAATTCAAACATTTTCAATAAATTAAACTACTCTTCTTTCTATCATTAAGCATAATTTTCGTCACAAATCTAATTACCAAATAAACCAATAGCAAACGAGATCAGGCCGAGAGCCATGGCTTTATCTTTTGGATCAACACACCTTTAATTCAAAAATTCACAATAATATTAACTATAATTAACAAAATTATAATAAATGTAATTGCTACCTCAACGTTAGCAACATCGAACCGACTTCAGAAGTTGAATGAATAAGTACAAACAACGAAAAAATGCAAATGTACCAAACAAAATTGTTGCAATTTAATGGACAAAATCCAGGCTTGGCTGTGACACCAGGGCTTAGACATGAGCAGTTCATAAACTACCACAATAAATCGATAAATATTTATGTAAAAATTATCTTTCTCAAAACTTACAAATTCTTCAGTTTCTGTGCCTGTCTGATTGAGTAAGTGAGATTCGCATCCAGCTTGACATGCGGAATAAAACGATATCCCTTCGCTCGTGCATATCGGGGCAAACACGTCTTTGTTGCAGTCACAAGATAAATTGCACGCCATCTTCTGTCCAATATCCCTATAAATAACGTTAAGACATAATTATAATAGAAATCCCACGCAGCATTTGTACTTTTAACTTACGGAATATAATTTGGATGAGTGGCAAGATCGTCTAACGGACATCCAAGAAACATAAGAATTATCATGCCAATAGCATATGCTAATGCAGTAACTGCGATCCACGCCGCGACAAACCTAGGATTAGGTTTATAACGACGCATGAACGTCCCACTAGCAAATATACCAACTCCCATAACTAATATGCCAGCTATACCTATTAATCAAATAGTAAAAAAAAAAAATTAAAAATTACTGAAAACCTTAATTACCACTTGAACGTATGAATTACCTGAAATCATGTTTGCTTTAGCCGGGGTCATTCGAAACTGGTTTTCAATATACTTAGGCAAAAAAGTATAAAGACCAGCGATTGGTAGTATATGTAATACACTACTTGCAGTTCGGCACAACAAGATGTCATTTTTTAATAATCTTCTTAAAGCAACAGGAAAATCTGGAAAAAATGTCAAAATTATTAATTTATTTTATAGAAATATTAACATTAAGGCAAACGTTTTCAACATGTTGACAACTATATTGGAAACAAACACGACAAAAATTGACAATATTATATATCATTAAAATTTTGATATGTTTGAACTGAATTTTCTTTATGCATGTCGCAAACAAGCAAAACACAGTGATCTTATCCAAAAACATCAACACCTTATTTTGACACACCAGCACAGAACACGTTAATTGCATAACCTTCTAAAAATAATTTGCATCGTTCGGCAAAGCAAAATAATAAGAGTAAAAAAAACTAATTTACAAAGCAACTATACAAAAATATATTGTCACTTTAAATAATTAAGAACATAATACTAAATTAGCAATCATTGCAATTATCAAATCTGCTAAATTAAATGCAAAAAAAAACTAGTTATAAAAACTTCTAAAAAAAAACCCACCACAAATTCTTAAACCATCAAAATGGGACAGCTAAACCAAACCAACAACAAATTCAGAAACATAAAAATTTAATGCTCCATTATGCTAAACAGTGCTAAGCAGCTATTTTCTTCAACAGTGATCGCCCAATTTGCATAAAAATAAAAAATTGAAAATTAAAATAATAGTAATATTATGTAAGTTGTGGGATCAAGTTAAAAAATTAATACCGGTACCCATTTAAATGAATTTAAACAACTCAATTTCCAATCTAAACTTTAAAAATAAAGTTGATATTAACAATAAAAAAGACCAATAATTATAGTAAAGTTTACTTCAAAGTTAAAAACTTAAATAAAATACGGTAACATAATTCTCATAAAGAAATCCATTTTTTGATGCAATCATTAAAATGGGTTTACTAATTTTTTCTCACGTAAGATTATTCCATGAAATTACATCATAAAAATCACTATCCAAGTGCCCACCAAATGAGATGCATTAAAACCAATAATAATATTGCATAGTAAATATTATTATTATTAATAATTTGCGCAGGTCATCAGGCAATTATTACACCAACATCATAACCACATAGTTGCAGAATATTCATAAAAGTAAAAAAAATATGGTACAATGTACTCGTACATTTGTATACAGTATAATATAATTATGCCCAAATATATAATATACAGTATAACCTTTTTTTTTTACAAAGTACTGTACACGTAAAACACTAACTTTAGAAAATATGCATTCACCAATTTTAAAAACTGAAAATAAGTTTTAACGTACTAACTTTTTCGTCCAAACCTCTAAAAAACAAATCAGAATCCCTCCAAAAATAATATTAAAAAATACATGTAACTTTACAAAACTTAAAAAAATAAAAAAAAAAAAAACCTAATAATAAATTATATGCCTATATAATTTTTATCACCAAACTATATAATAGAAATGGTCACTGTTTCATGCAAAATTAAATACAACTTTGATTGATACAAATTTAAAAGTCGGAGTTTTTCATTAATGCCTACTGTTTTTTCCTTCAAATATGTGACGACAATTGTGCTCTGGCCGAGTTATCACCTTTTCTTGTCCGATCATCGAATGAGGAGCTTTGTCCATCACTTCTGATTCTAAGTACATGTACCAGGATGTACAGTACCCCCCAAAGCCCCATTTGCCAGACAGATAAAAGAAAATAAGAAATGGGAGAAGAGATTAAAAAAGATTTAAAAAACGATCTACAATATTGATATTTTTAAATAATTTACTGGACAACATTCAATGACAAAACGCTGTAAAAATCACTGTGCTACAATAGTATTAATTTTGATTCCATTGAACAATTAATTCAAAATAAACTAGAACTACTCATATCTAAAGAAATTTCTTATCACGTAATCTCACTTAGAAAAATTCTTGTTTTACAAAATAATTTTGATCGACGTTTTCCCAAATTTCTATTCTTAAATTAATTTTTCCTAAACAGTTTTACTAGTTAAAAACATTGATTTTAACCGAAAATCACGATAGGCAATGACATTTTCGTTTAATAAAGCACAGTGACCATTTTCACCAATCTCAAGAATAAATTCTTTAAGACGAAAAAAAAAGTGCTTTTCTATTTTCAAAATGTGTTGATACAAACTAAAGTACACAACATACGCAAATTTTAAATTAAAAAAAAAGCATTAAAAACATAGTAATGTTACCTTTGAGACTCGGTTTCTTTAAGTTAGGCGGTGGCAAACGCGATTCACTGTGATGATTATTTGTAAAAATATTTGCTATCTGATGATTGTCAGCTTTATTATTGTCTTCATCCGCAGAAGAATTTTTCCGTTTTACTGGAAGTTGTTTGGGAAACGCGAACATAGCCAATGAAGATACCATCAGAGCTGCTGCTACAATAAAAAGCCCCAACCACCAAGCTCCGATCCATCGTTGATCTTTGCTATCAAATATGGGAACCACTGCAACAATAACAAAAATCAAACAATTTATTTCTAAAGAAAAAATAAACGATTAGGAAAACAGGCTCACCAAATGGCTCTACGTACAAACTAGTGCAAAACGATCCCAACAAAAATCCAAACACGGGTCCAAGAATTCTTACGCCTATAGTTATGGCTAAAAAAAAAAATTCAAAATTTTAACAACCCAAAACAACAAAGCTACTTCAAAATACTTTAAATAATAAGACAGATTTGCATTACACAGTAGATTAACAGAACTGTATAATGTATAAAATTTTGATAAGCTTACTATAAATGTTACGTAGATTTCCGCAAAATTAAATAAGTTATTCAATTTATGCCATGTGTTGATAAAACGACAAATTTTAATTAGTTTATCAAAACGACGCAACGTTATAACAATTAATCAAAGAAAGTAAATGAATATACGTTAAATAATTATTTGCTTAAGTATTTCCAGCTGTGTTTAAATAGCATAATAATAATAAATAATTAATGGCCTATAAATAATGCAACATTTCAAATTAGCAAAAAAAAAAAGAAAAATACTTTTCCCTGTTGCGCCTTACCAAAATAAAGTGGCGAGTCTCTATTTGCAACGTTGTCATCAATATATGGAATGCCTAAGGTGTAAACAGCTGTTGCACCGATACCAATAAATAGTAAGCTGATGAAGAAGATGGTCAAAACAATTTTCGTGATTCGGTCATGATTCTCCGTATCCACCGATAAGCAATGCTCGGCGTCGCCGCGATGAAAGCTCAGCGAGTGGGGTGGCGTGGTGTTATCGAACGAAGGCGCGTACAAACCACTGTCCATAACTGACTGGAACGTTGACGAGGAGTTTGTAGCTCGCAAATCAACGTTTGAAAACGATGAAGAAGACATGGGTTTTGACACGCACAGCATCAGCTTATTTAGCTGAGATTGATTTAAGGCTCCGTTCACGTGAACATTTTGTAGGAGTTCCGAACCATATAAAAAATGGGGTAGAGAACATAGAAACGAGGCGATGGCGAACACGATCATGCCGCAAGCGATCCATTTGGGCCGATGTCCTTGTCCACCGTAATATGTTAGAAGAAGGGCGCCACCGATCTGTCCCATCTCGGTTGCCGCCATTATGATACCCGTGGTTTTGCTCTGAATTTGGAAGAGCTTTTCGATGGTGGTCACCACACTAACAAAATAAGTATAATACATGCCCTGCAAAACACTAGTCAGACAAAAAACGGCCAGAAAAACTTTCTTATTAGCCCACGATTCCATAAACTTGGGTTTGCAAAACCCGACGCCGCACCGGTCTCCACGAGTTTCATCTCGCACCGTTGGATACTCGTCAAATTGTTGCAATTTCTTTTTCTTCTTCACGTCCGAATCGCTTAAATAAATCTGCGTCATGTCGTTGAAATTTGTTTTGCAAGGCCCGTTGTTGCTATTGCCATTCATCTTTGGTCCACCACCATTTGCCGTGATACTCGGCGATAGCGAGGGTGACTTTGTACCGTTGACGATTGCACGTAGAGGAATCACCGTGTCGTCATTCTCCGGATGGCCATTATTTAAACTTAAAGGATTAAGTTTCCTTCGCCACTTCCCCATTATTGACTGCAATTAAACAAATAATAAAATAAAAATTAATTTCCATTTTTTTTTTTTAGCCTACATACCAGCATTTAAGAAAGTTAATAAAAGAAAAAAAGCAGAAAAATAAGCAATTTCGATTACGTTATTCTATAAATTTCTCATTAATTAGTGTTTCTCATATTTTCTGACAAAATTAATATTCGTGGTTGAAAGCGTTAGATGCTCAGCTGCGTTCCAAAATGAAAATTGTACCGTATAGCAACAAAAAAAAAAAAAAACGATATAAAAAAATGTGTAAACAATATAAATTAACGAACTATAATTTTACAAATGCAATACACATTTACAATGTAAAAAAAAGTGAACACAAACAACGGCCATTGCACTCAATCTCTGTAACAGATTATACGACAAAATCTCATTATCTCGACAAATTTATTGATAAACTGAAGAAAACTAACATGGTGAGGATAGATAACCCTTTTTATGTCAACACTTCCAACACTGATTTTTTTTTCTTTCTCAAACCCCAATTTTTTTCTCCCTCCTTTTATTTTGACACAACAGTTAACTCTGCGCTCGTTTATTTTTGTGATTCTCGACTTAAACGTGTGTGTGTGAGAGCGAAGTCTGGCGCTCGCCATAAAAACGTTGAAATGTATAGCCTACTTGCGCTGATCGATTGTCCTTGACCATCGCACTTCTTGATATTGAACGCCGACTGCGTGTCGATGAACTTTCTTCGAGTGTCGATTTCTACTAAGCCCCTTGCACAATCGCTAATCAATGTTCCTGACGAGCAAATAAAACTTTTAATTTTTCTAGAATTATAACAATAGCAACATGCGATAACAATGAGCCGCACAAAACCTTCAGTTTTACAGCGGAAAAAAGCAAACGTTAGCAAAAACTCGAATCTATAATTTAAATAGCTGCGGTGAAATTGTCAACAAAGTCGAAAACCTCTGTTAATCCACGATGGCTAAATCTATAATAATACTAACAATTTTCTAAAGAGATACAAAATGACGTTAAACAGCAACAACCTTGAAATTTTAATTGCACCATCACAGGGAATTTTTTTTGTTTTTTTAATTATCCGATATTATGATGCAAATAAAGTGTAATTTTGTTCAGAGTAAACACTGCGAAAATTCGATACTGCCAATCCTTGTCAATCAAATGATCGATATTTTCATCCAATTAATAGTTTAATCAAAAACTTGAACAAAAATATATTTTCAGGTGGCAGATATGAAATTGTTTGGGGAAATTTAGATGATCAGAAAGTGAATGCTGTTTAATAAGAGTTATCGCATGACCATCAAGACGACCGATAAGCAAAACCGTAATTCGAGCTTAATATAAACAAAATTAACAGTTTGATCGTTGGCAACCGTTTCTTTCGTTATTATTAATGACGCAATAACTATCGACCTAATTCGAATTGTTTTTTTTTTTTTTTATTACGCCGATACTCTAGGAGCATTAACATGAAAGTGATAATAAAAAAAAGCACTGCAATACTAAACTTTAATGTATCTTGATAAGCTTAAAAGTTTAGAAAGTTTTCAACGAGCTGTAATACTTTTTTTTTTTAAGTATCAACAGCACAACGAATAGTCCGACGATCAAATTACTCTGAAAGTTCACAGTAATTAATTTAATTGAACCTCAATTTCTCAGAAAACGTACGAGAATGGAAGGAATCGCTGGCAAATTTAAATCGAGTTGTTTTTGCCTTTTTTTTTATTCTCAGTAGTATAAGCTCTAAACATAGAATCCGTACATTATTAAACGAACGCGCGATCAATAACTCATTTTAATTGAAGTAATATAATACACTACGTCACCACAAGTATTGGCAGTTTCAATACAGCGTATTGTCATCTCGTTTAGCGTAATTTATCTCGAGTTTCTAAAACTTGTTTTTCTTTTTACCTCCTTTGTTAAACTAGTTTTGATCTCGTTCAGTAAAACCTCTTAAGAGTTGTGTCAAAAACTCCCAAACTCGTTTTCTAGTGTTGATCTAGTTTAAATTTTATGAAGACAGCGAAACATTAGCCGCGCCAGATGGAGACCACTTTTATGGTGAATCAAGACCGGTTATTTGATTGAATAAAATATCTTCCCACAATCGTTCTTCTATTTCAATGAGAATATTATGCGCATTGCAGCACAATGTAGGCTACTGTACAATTTTACATCCCAACGTATAGCTTTTTTTTTTTTTTTCGTAGGATGAAATGTGTAAAAATTAGAAATCTACAATCTCGGTAATAAATACAGTATATAATTAAGACACTTCATAGTTTATGGTGATAAAAATGAGCATTTATAGTGTAATTTCAACTCCCAAATTGTTTTCGATAAATTAATTTCCTAAACATAAAAATATATATATACCGGTAATTAAAAATTCATCATCATACGAGTAGTTTCTCTAGTTATTAAAATGGCAAGTAATTTATTTATGCAAGATAAAAATGAAGCAAAAAAATTAAAGTTTCCAGGAAAATACAGTGTAACGAACCTAATGATGATTGATAAAGCAGTCATCATTTAAAAATTAAATTTTTCTCTATTGTAGGGTTACGGCATTTGTGAATAAACGAATGGATTTAGGTTTCCCCCCCATTATTCACAATCGCGAAACTTGAATAACATTTAGCGTTACGCGAGTTATTGTTATATAGAATTGACGCTCGGATCTACCTTTGACACAATTCGCAATAATGTTTAAATCAAAAATTTCTTTCAATTTTTTTGACACCTTTAAATTTACATCAAAATGTAAACTGGATTCAATGAAGTAGAACAGTCGCATTTACTTGAACCTTTTGTCCATTACCCGACAAGTTTTAATAGCGGAAAGTCTCCCAATTTCTTTTTAAACTTTTATTGTCACCTTTCTACACCAATATGTAATGACCGATTAGATAGTGTCAAAAATGTTGTTGGCGAGAGATATTTCGGCTTGAATACACAAAACATTTGCCCTACTTTTACTTCTTGAAATTTTTTTTTCTTCTTCTACCCCCTTCACGCCTGATTTACTCTTTAAATGCAAATTAATTTTTACCACTGACGATTTCTTCTCCCCCTCGCAAACCAAAAACATGCTTATTTTTAGAAATCTTCACGAATAAAAATATCGGAAAATTAAAATACACCAATTTAAAAAAAAGTTCAATTTTTCAAACAGAATAAATTAAAAAAAAAAAACCGTTCAAAAGGTTTTTAAAATGTTTTTTTTTTATATAGAATTTTCAATATTAATTTGCGTCATGCTTTGACAAAAAGTAGCAAAATGTATGTAACTTACTGCAGTAACTATAAATTTCGAAAAATTACTTTGGAAAATACTCTAACTTTTACGTAATTTTCAGTATTATATATCCGTTTCGAAACGCATCGTTTTAATTTTTATTGGCAGTAATTTTGTAGCATTCAAAATTATTAGAGGACACGGATCATTCATTCAAAATAGTTTCTGCCTGTACCAAAATGCATGTTAAAAATTTAAATCAATTTTTTTAAAATTACCGGTATATTAATAAAAATTTAGTTCGTCTGTAAAAATATCAAATATTCTGAGAGAAATTTTTTGGGCGATTTCAGCAGTTTTATTTCTTAGAAAAACCTATAAAAATAGTTAAAACACGAAATATAAAAACCATTCGCGAAAAATGTAAACCCCCCAAAGGAAGAGTAAAATAAAAGTTGGGCATTTGAATAATTTCTAGCAAAACAATGAACGACAGAGATAAGTTCGAAGCATAACTCTAGATCTTATCGGAACCAAAATACAATATGTTGGGCAGCTAGTGAAGTTGAAACTCGGCGTGGTTCCTCACGTCCAACTTTTAAGAACGCAATCAGAACAGGAAACAAAAGTGATTTAAAAAAACAAAAACCGTATTCGTGTGATATGGCCATTGAAGAAAGTGAGTGAATGGGGAAAAACTAGTGAAAACAGTACTGAGTGAAAGCTAAAGAAAAAAAGAGTCAGTCGCGTCTGATATCGGAGTCACTTTTATCCTTTCTAAGAAACAATTTTATTATTTTCAGTTAGCAAATGGCAATTTCGAGATTTGATGGTAGAAACAAGTTTTTTTTAAAAATAAATAAATAAATAATAATAAAAAAAAAAGATTGTCTGAAACGTAATCGCCAGTCTGGAATTGGATAGTTATGCAAGAGAAAGGAGCAAGATCCGTCTCTATAGAGATCTAAAGTGCTCGATAAACACGAGAGCGATGTAATAAACGAATTTAATTGCCCTCAGTCTTAATTAAAATGGCTTTCAATTTTTAAATGAGCGTGAAATGACGAGTAATAAATCTCGAGAGAAAGAGAGAGAGAAAGAAAAAAAAAAAAATCTTCGAATATAAAAATCTAATTAAGTTTTTATTTACAGCGACGCCGTCAGACAAAGCGCAAGATTTTAAAAATCGGAACGCGATCCTGATCCACCAACAATTAGACGTTTTCACTCTGCTATTTGACAACATCCTGCGAACTCTTCCATAAAACGGAACATAAAAATTAAAATTTCCCACGTCTGAAAAAAAAAAATTACAGCTGGACTCGAGAGACCACACACAAGCAGTCAAAAATCAAAAAAAAAAAAAAAAACGCCACGTCGTATAAAAATATCGAAGCGATTTATTAAAAAGTCAAAAAAATAATGGAAATATTAAAGGTAGCGGAGGATTAAAATGTATATTCGAAAATTCATCATCCGGCATTGTAGAGTCTTCATTCAGAAGTTCAAAAAGGGGGCGAAACGGTTAAAATTAAATTAATGCAATTCATAAAAATATGTTATACCGTACATACCACCTAACCTTTGTAGATTCAACTTTTTTTTTTTTTTTGCATCAGCTGGTTTTGCAAGAAAAAAAATATATACAAGGTATATATAAATAAAAAATAGATTAAAATTCTATACCGTGTCACGCTCAAGCTACTAGCGCGCGAAACGAATAAATTATAGTCCATAAAAAATATTTTTTCTATTTTTATTATACGTAGCTAAAAGTGCTGCTACGATATAAAAAGATAAAATAAAAACCTAAATACAACAAATGAGCCGGTAACTGATAGGAAAAAAAAAATTAAATTGCAATATTATTGTTTAAAGTAATAAAAAAAAAATTTATATATCAAAGCATTGTAAATTATTGTCAAAGATAAAATTTGAAAAAATCGTTACAGTAGTTGACTTAATATTCTAAATACGAGTATTCAAATAACAATTTAAATTGTTGACATTTTTTTAAAAAAAAATAATATGTAAATTTTAATTTTATACCGGGAGTACTTGAAAAAATAATATACTCAAGTGCGTTTCAGAAAATTGAATTTACATATACTGTATACATATTTTTTTTCTCCCCGAATTTATTATTTTGTTTACAGAAAATCTTTTTAATGCAGAGTGGAAATACTCAAGTGTATTTGCTATTTCGCGAAGTAGCAAAAAAAAAATAATAATAATAAAAACTTAAAAAAAATTAGAATAAAATGAAGGCGGTGATATGAACGGGGTCAGACTATAGTGACCCACTTCTTATATAAAAGGGTTAAAACAACTTTACCACTCGGGATTGTTTGGTTACTTTACCAACCGGTCAAACGACTTGGCAACGTAAAAAAAAAAAAAAAAATACTGTATATAGATGAACAAGTTTTATCGTTTCTGCCCTGTCGGCCAAATTTACGTTACCCCAACAACTTCTCTTCTCATTCGTGTTTTTTTTTTTTTTATTTCTTTTCTTCTCCACCGTGTGTGCTCTCCATTTCAACATTATTTTTGATTTGAACTTTTATTTAACATTCGTTCTACAACGTCATTGATGAACTCGGCGTTCTTAATCATTTGTAATCACCCGAATTAAATACACGTATAAGCTTGCTTTCACCTACCCTACATATATTATTTATGCATTCAATGAAACTGTAAAAACTTTCACAAACTTAATAGATAATAAATTAATAATAAAATTAAATCGAAATAAGAAACCGCAAAAAAAAAAAAAAAAATGAAAATACTGTATACGGTATAAAAAAAAAAAAAAAGAGTTAAAGCGAAGAGGTTTAAGGGTGATGAGAATAAATTATAATTTAGGGTCAGTTCACACGTGGTGAATGTTGCTTAGAAACCATCATCTTATATTATTAGGAGTAAAAATATTATTACGTCACTCAAACGAGTTATTTGCTAAGCATAAAAGGCAGTTTTTTTTCTCTCTGTATTTTTTTTTTAGAGGAAGAATAATTAAACATTTGGCGCAATTTAAATTTCAAAATAACGCGTTCCTCAAATTAAAGGCAGTTCATTTAAATTAACAACCCTGTCAGGTTGTAGTTCTAAGAATGGACCACAGATGCTATCGATAGAATTTAATAAACAAAAAAAAAAATTTTTTTAAATAACAGCATCGCCTAAAAATTAAAATAATAACTCGCCCACCGCAAATTTATCTCGTTTTGTCACTTCTAAAAATGCTTTAACCAAAATTTTTTTAATTATCGAGAAGAAAAAATTATTTCATCTCCATCTAAAAATATACTAAAACATTACTGATTTAAATATCACGCTTACAAGAAATAAATACCGTATTTCAAGAACTAAAAGACAATTTATTAAACGATTTTCAAAAATTAGTTTTTAAGATTTTTTAAGGCTCTTTAACTAAATTTAAGGCATTTTAAAACTTTATGGCAAAAGATAAACCCCATAAAGAAATTTGCCTGCACTTTCTCTTTTCGGTAGCCACGACTTAGATTTGGTCAACAAACTGAGACCCAAAGTAAAATAAGATTTGAAATATAACTAAATCTACCTATCAATTTATTTTAAAAATCAAACTTGAAATAGCTTTAAAAACACGAGATAAAACTAAAAATGTAAATGAATAAGCATATTTACTTTGGTCTTTATAAAATAAACCTCAAAACCCAAACGTAAACGTTTGACAAATTTAATGCCAATCAATTATTTTCACCCTCATTAAATTGGTTGGAAGTGGATTAACTGGCTACTTGAAACCGAATTACGATTAAGTAAAACTTAATTGATCAATAGGTTATTACTTCTCTAATGAATACATAAAGTGCGTGCTAAACCTTTTTAAACCGTCAACATCAAAAGAAAATAATGACGTAAAGCAAAATGGAAATGAGGCGGGTGAAAAGGTACATTAACACCGTAATAATAATTACATGTATTAACCGACAAAGTATATTAGTCAAGAAATTCACTCGACTAAGTAAAACGAGGGTCTGCCAACACACTCGCGTAATTAAAAGCAACGTCGAAACTCATTCATTACATTTTACGTTCCAATGATGAATAATAATAATTATAGTGAGAAGAAGAAACTATTCCGAGTCAAGACTTTTATTTCATTTTAATGTTAATGCGATTATTCAGCAGACTGCTTAAATCCAAAAACCGTGATTTAAATTCAATCAAAAAAATAATGGAAAATGATTCTTGAAATTGCAGCTTTGAATTTCAATCAGATTTTATATTTCGCTTTTCGTCATGCGCTTATTAATATAGATTACTTGTCTATTTTAAATGTCTAGTTAATAATTAGATGCTACTGGCGCAACTTTTAAATAATTATTATACAATGTTCACATATACCGACGTCGGAAATATTAAGCAATGAAACCGGAAAATTGTAACATAATAAAAAATTAAATTGAAAATTTCGACGTTTTATAGCACTTTTTTCTCTCAATTTTTTCAGAATTTTTACACGTAAAATAATTATTTAAAAATTATTATTATTTTTTTTTTTTTAAGAAATTAATTTTTCAAAATTATCAAATAATGCTAGTCGTAATAGACAAATTACTGTACATCATCTCACATCATCGAAATAATAATTCCAGACACTTTCTTCTAAGATATTCCCTTAACTTGTACTGTAACGTCTCGCGTTCTATCAATCAAACTCAATTACTAATTGAGTCAATTATCTAAACCACATTTCGTCCTTGTACTGCGCAGCACATCAAGTTCACATTGAACGACTGATATAATAACACCGCTAAATAAAAATAAAAAAAAAAATAATGACAACAAAATAAATAAGCTTACGTTACGAACATTAATTTGAAATAAAAATAAATTATGCCGTAAAAATAATGACAATTTTCTTATTTTACGAAGCCCTTCCCCATATCTTTTAAAAATAAAAAAAAAAAAAAAAAAAAAAAACCTCTAGTTTCAAAACAGCTATAAATTTTTCGGGGGGAAAAAAACTGTGTATAAAATTTTAAAACTTAGATTAAACACAAGATTAATGATGTAGTACAAACATTTATCAGTATAATCCAAACGTGACGAGCATAATTTCCCTCATCAGTCATAAACAAAATCAAAAAAAAAAAAATTCAATTTAAAAAGAAAGTAGAAAAATTTTGATCCAAACGGCGGATACAGAATGATACAACCTTCGATCGTTAACGTTTATATTTATAGCAATTGGTTGTGGAAACATCTTATTGCCCTTGAGGCGAAATACACTAGTCAATATAAGATAATCTTTAAAATATTACTCCGTATTATACAATATTATACCTTATTAAAATTTTTATTTTTAAAAAATAAATCAAAAAATGACAAAAAGTTGAGTAGATTCATTTATCATACGGTAACAAAAACGTCGGAAAAATACATTAATAATAATTTTTAAAAATATTTATCATTCAACTTCAAATGTCACAAATCAATAATTATTATCCCCAAATTCTCGCAATATCCAAAAAAAAAAATCGATATCCTGAAATCTTCTAAAATCACCAACGATGCGAATAAAATCATAAAGAAATAATACACTCGTTCTGACCTTAACAAAATGCTAAAGTTGAAATTTCCTTCAGTATGGGTTTTTTAAAAAATAAAAAAAATAACGTGCAATTGTATAAAAAGTCAAAACCAAGTTTAATGATGAACGTGGTAAGTTAGAATATATGCAAGTTGTGCATATTCGTGACACCTGAAGGTCACATTGTATAAATACAATTGTTACCTTTTGTTCATGCTTTTGTTGCTGTTGTAATCGCATTACAGTTACACATGGCATGTGTAGCAATGATCCTGTTTTCTGTATTGTTTAACGGCTATGATGGCCGGTCACTCAATCACTAGGTCATATATCAGTGGGTCAAGAGATTTTTACAAAAATTTTAACCGCTTCACTTATCCCTCCTCCTACTTACCAACTGATAATCAGAATTTTATAACAAACAACGGGGGGAAAAAAATGAGTATTAAATATTCAAAATGCAGTACTAAAAATCAATAGTCCATAAAACTTGCATTCCCCCCCTTTAAATTCGTATTACTCGTACTAACAATAATTTTTGTTTAATAAAATTAAATTTGGTCGTTTAAAAACATTCTTTTTCCAGACAAACGGGCTAATTTTTAAAACACAAAAACCCTTATTATTATTATTTTTTTTTTTTAAATAAATTCTTAATATGTAAATTTGTTAAGAAGAGAGAAAAAGTAAACGTCTCGTCACCGCTTCTATTTTGCATAATTTTCCAGCGGGGCTACGAGACTACGAGCATGTAAATTTTGAAGCTGGTAATATTTCTTGATCGGATTTACCTTATGTGGGTTTGTAGAAAAATAAGAAGACACCCACGCCTCTTATATTTATAATACGAGAGAGCGAAAGAAGTAAAAGAAGAAAAAAAAAGTGAATGGTTTGTCATTGAACGAGAGTTTTCAACTCTGCTGAGTTGTCAAGGTCCCTCCCCTCCACGCCCCTTCCTCTCCTCATCCCCCCCACCCAAACTCTACACACCTTCAACATAAACACAAGTAAACGACGTCACCTTGAAATGCGTTTAATTAAAAAAGAAAAAGATGAAAAAAAAAAAAAAAAAATGAAAAGCCAACAGTTTTTGTCGAAATCGATTATGAAACTAAAGCCAGTGAGCAAAACGCAAAGAGGTGAAAGCGAATACTGTGACATCGATGAAATCAAATACGCTGCCTATCAAATTTAATTACTATACCAGCCAAACTTAAGTTCAAAATAAACATCGTTGGAATTTAATGATGCTTTCTAAATAAGTTTATTAAGAGTATTGTTCAAGTATTTAATAAACTGCGAGTTCAAATTACGCTAAACAAGTTACAGAAAAAGAAAAAAATATTAGTCAAAATAAAAATAAAAAATTTGTATATTTCCGAGCTTGTTATCGCTATAATGTATCTATTGTTTACGAGAATGTACAATAATAATTAATCTTTAAAAAAATAATACGCGTAACGAAACGGCGTTAAATCTCGTGCAATCACGTTTTCGGCTAGCATTTCGCAACCATTGATAAAGTACCGCGATGCTTGTGAAGCTAAATAGAAGCTCGATGAATATAAATCACAATGCAGCATCTAATAATAGTGATATAAAATTCACTTTCTGATCAAAATGATAGATTAATCGGAAGTGAAGTAGCCAGATTAAACCCATTGTTTGTTTTTTTATATTCCTGAAAGTTTTTATATCTATTGATTGGTACTCCGGAGACAACGAATATTCCACAACAAAAAAAAAAAAACTGCATGAAAAATATAAAAATAGCATTAAATTATCAAATAAAAAACTTAATAAAATATTTGAGGAGGCAAAATAAAACCCAAAATATCTTCATAATAAACAACATAAAAAATATTTTGAATAATAAGATGAAATAAAAATTCTGTCGGCTATAATAATTATGTCGGTTTCATGTAAAGCACCTCGACTGGGTTAACTCATCCTTATTAAAAAGAAAAAAAAAATTGCAATTGCAAATAAGTTTTATAATCTAAAAAAAAAAAAAAAAAATCCGATTACAGGTATCTTTCTTTTCTTTTTCTCCGACTCGACTATCATGTACCTCAAGGTGCGCGATTGCTTTTGCCAAGCAAAAAGTGCGTTTGCCTTCTTTCTTTGACCTTCATAGGTTGAGTCGCAATGTTACACAAGTAGAACGTCGATTCGACGTTAAGCTTACTAGCTATTTGCCTTTCTGCTATATACACTACAGTATATATCATTGGAGACGGATCAATACTTTTTAACTTTTGATATCCTAAAACTTTAATTTCTATTTCTTCACATTTTATCGATTTACTGTTTGAATAAGTTATCAGAAAAAAAAAATAACAATGCTACCACAGGTGTTATTGTTCCATAATCGGATACATGTGTCGATCAAAGCACTTTCTGTGACAAAACACAATAAATTTACCAATCGATGATACCGCACGCCTTTCAATTAATATTTTTTTATATGTACGAGTATCTCTTGTAAAAGACGAAAAAAAAAAATATTTTTTTTTTTGAAGTACAGTAGTAAAAAGAAGTCGTAGAGACACAGTCTTTGTAAACAACCTCGTTAAATTATCAATGCTTATACATTTCATGAAAACAACGAAGCGGCAATAATTTCTCGGTTACTAACTATTTATTCCATAAAGTACAGAACATCAACGTGATATTATTACGCCTTATGTATTTTCTATTAAATTATCGCATCAACGTCATCTTCACATGTCTGATTGCTTTTTCATATGCGATGAGTCGTACGCAAAATGTTACAGGTAAACGACATGCGAATCGCGTGTTCAAAATGTGAACCTTTCTCGCAGGTATTATATGAGGAGTCTGCCTACGCTATACATAATATTGTACTATGTATAGAAACAAGTTTTAATTGGAAACGCTTACTCGCCGTCACATATTTTCTTAACCAAGCTTAATTTCTTTCACTCTTTTGAAACACGGTGTGGAGCTAACAAAAAAAAAAAGTGTACATCTACTGCGTTTAATAAGAAAAAAAAAAATGAAGGAAAAAAAAACACCCTATTGTGCAATGCAGCGCAATGAGCGTAAATAAAAAAAAAATGTCATACTTTTTCTTTCGCTATTTTCCATTAAAGAAACTGCGCTATGAATAAAAATTGAACAAGTTTGACCATGAAAAGCAGAAGGCTAAAACTGATCTCAATGATAATGTTCAAATTTCTACAACTCCCAACCCCTCCCTCAAATAAGTACAGTGAGTAGAATATGAACTAGTCAAGCAAAACGAATAAACTGAAACCGTGTGTGACATTTTTATTGAAAACCATAAAAGAATCGCTTTTATGCTGATTTTATACTACTTTATTTATATAATAATAAAAAGACGCCGTTTTTTTAAAAAAATATTGCTAAGTTATCATATTCCCAAAAAATAAAACTTTTTTTTTTTTTTTCAAAAGAAAAAAGTAAAGAATTTTTTTAAAAAAAACTTTGGTTAGGTGCAAAAATGTACATACAATGCGACCGTTCAATAGTCTTCTGTTTATTGCCTACCGGTATGCGAATTATTGTGGGGATGAAAAATGACAAATTTACTTACTGTATTTAATATGACAAATATAATTATGGAAAATAATATTTTCATTATAAAAAATCAGGCGTTTTTTTAATTCTTAGTAAAGAAATAGCCGACTGAAACGTCATCAGAAACGTCTGTCTAGGTTTTGAAATTCATAAAATGTTACGTTGTAATCAAAATAAATAACAGAGTCCATATTTTACAAAAAATAAAATCTAATTTTAAAAATATGTAATTCTACTTTTACTCCTTGGACCATTCAATTATTCTTAAATTTAAACTCGGCAGTACAATTTAGTCAAAAAGTTTCCAACTTCAATTTTTTCAGAAATGAGGTGAAAAAGCGTTATCAGCCAGCCGCAATAGCTTAAGAGGTCATTCTCAATCCGCCAGTCGCGATAAACCAACGAGACAGCCGGTACCACAAAATTCATACACCGAGAGATTGAAATCGGAATCCCTAATATTCCAAACAATTTCATCGTCTACCATCTTTCTTTACCTTTTTCCTCTCTCTCTTTTTCATTCACTCACTCACTCTCACTCTTCTCTAACCCCTCTAACATAACAATGCGCGTTCAACTGTTTTTCAGATTATTTGTCTGGAAAGCAAACGCAAATAAACAAACTCCAATAATGCACACTTACGTTTTTTCCCTCTCGTTTTATTTTTTTTTTCTTCTTCTCCCTTTCTCGTTCGATCTCTTTTCTCACCGTCTATATAAATCGTTGGTCCATACCGTGTGCCACCACATGCATAACAGACGGCCGGGCCATCTAATCTGCATTCCCTTAAAAATCCTCTATCCACGACTATTCATCATCTGACTCACATGTATAGAAGAGGCGTAATTTGGAAAAATTCCAAAATGACTTTTTAAAAAAATAAAATAAAAATAAAAATTGTTGTCTAGTTTCTAATGTTTTGACTTTATTTTCCACTCAAAAAGTGTGGAAATCTTTTAACACTTAAACAGTTGATATCTAGAAAATAGACGAAAAATGTTGTTGAAAATTGAACTAGGCTAATTATACAAGTTGGAAAGAGAGAGAGAGAGAAATTCATTCACTTAGAAACAGCGTTTTAACTCAATTATTCGAAACAATATACGCGGACCGTTAAAAATTTAAAGCGCAAACATTAGCGAAATATTTATTACATCGATTAGCCTCTTGTTTATACATTTCAGCAATATATGTCAAATACTTTTGACCATTATAATTTTAAAAATATATTATGTAAAGTTGAAAGCACCGATTTACGCTAATTGCATTCAACTTCCTAGTAACTATTGAGAATAATATGTAATAAAAAAAAACAAGTATTATCTTAGCGAGACAATTTGAACACATAATAAAATTACAAAACAACGTAATTTTGAATTTTTATTATTATGTGTTTAAACTTGTTTACTAGATTATTGCAGTTGTAATAATATGTATAAAAAAAAAAGAATTAACAAGGGTGAACCTCAATTCGAGCAATAGTTTTAGAATTAAGCTTGATAGAAACGTGTATTAGTTTATGAATCATTTTACTCGTACGATGAAAAGCGCAAACAAACAATCAAAATTTTGTTTTGAGTTACATAATTAATTTTCAGCTAGTTAAAAATACAATTTCCGTGTAGAAGTATAAACTCAAAAAAATATTTTTGAGATTTTATTTTAACAAAAATAGTAAATTTTATTCTCCAAATAATTTGCCACAAGCTAGAAATTATTCATATTTTATTTATTTAGTTTTGATTTTTGCTGCCCCAGCTTTACCAAAATAACTCAGGTTTTCTAAGGACAGTGAGAAATGCACTTTCAAAAGTCGGAATATGAGCCCCTTCTTTTATGCTTTCGCCAACCAAAAGTACAGTACATGTACTCATGTACAGTACAGGTATTCAAAATTCACCCATTCAAATATGAAGCCAGTGATCTAACGAGAATTGCGGTGTTCAATGAGACATGGCCGAGCGCTTAATGATATAATAATAATTGATTAAACCACAATAATTAATATTGAAATGCCTTTACTATTAAAATGTTTACACATTGACACGAATTAACTCCACGTTGTTGATAATAAAGCTAAAATTGCTAATGATATTTCCAAAAAGATCAAATTTGTGACTAAAACGTTCTAAAATAATTATACCGGTATTTGAAATTATTTATTTAATACCAAAATATTCAAAATCGAAAAATAAATAAATACACGGTACATCAAACAAAATTATTTACTGTATAATTATGTACTTATTTAAGACTTATTTGTACTGTGCAACTATTTGAACATTGCTGTTGTGTTTTTTTTTTTTTTGTTTTTCAGAGGTCAAACCCATCAGTAATGTTTATATTTTTTCAACTATCTTGTTATGAATTATCAAGAGACTAATTTATCTAAATTAAGAATAAAAAAAAAAACCGTACGTTAATAAAAAAATAATAATAATAATTTGCTTTCAAATTTTGATAACAAAGTTAGACATTGTATAGTAAACAAATGCTTATATCTGTAACTTCTAACGTTGCACTTTATATCAGATAGTAGCCAGTATTACATCGAAATGATCCCCTAGTGTGATGCCCTCGCATGTTTAAACAGTATACATGTACTGTACCTGCATTTACATCAAACAACGCTCACTCCATACAGAAGACAATCTAACGTCCACGCCTCTTTTCAACCTAAAAATAAATAAATAAAAAAGAAAAAAAAAAAAAGCGCCTCATCCTACTACACCCATATGCTCGTTCTCACTTGGCGAGTAAATATGCTACACCTAACTAAAGATGTTAGAAAAACTTATTTAAATTTGTGTACAGTATTTGAATTTCTCTCAAAGGTCGTAACCCCTACCTTTTTTCGTTCTCCAAATCCCTCACATTTTCCCCCCATCGCTATGCAATACAGTCTCGTACGTTTCTACAATAATATTTTTGCCGCATTTGGCACGCTTTTTTTTTTTTCAACAACAACAACAACAACAAAAAAATAATAATAATAATAAAAGTTGCTACTGTTATATTTATAAATTCTACGAGTAGAAATAATTTTTAAAATTCTTAAACTTAGTAGGTATGTAAACCACCACAAAAAAATTAAAAAAAGTTGGAAGAATTCCCGGTATTAAAAAGTAGAAAAATGTTTCCCCAAAATTAAATTCAATCATGTACTTACAAAGCTCCCACCATCGTCTCCACCTCCACGAGCTCGACGATTGTCATTGGTCGGCATTTCAGATTTTCTCTTTCTTCTACAAACTTTTTTCTTTCGGATTTTTCTTGCCTTCCTTTCAAAAACTTGGTTTTTGACGTTTTAAAAATTTTTGCACTCGCGTCCTTGAAAATTTTTTAGATTTTTCTATCGCGATATAGTCGACAGAGAAAAACTTTTTTTAAAAAAAAAAAAAAAAACTTCAAACGACGTCTGGTTTTATAAAGTTAAATGTTAAGAAAATGTGAAAAGAGATAATAATAAAAAATGATAGATTGTAAAGTCATTAGAAGTAACAAATTTGAAGACAGACCCGATCGGCTGGCGGAGAAAAAGATGAACTAGAACCAACGTCTGTAAGACAATATTCAAACTCCAACTCCAAAAAAAAACTTACTGTAATAACGTCAATCTCAATTAATCACGAAATATTAACGTTAATTGTCAGTAACTGATTTTCTCCGACATGTCCGACACGCGAACAAGTATCCATTGCTGCTTCAAATTATTATCGAGCTTGATTAAATCTAATTAACGTCAATTTGTTAGCGAACAAGGCATCAATAATGGGTGACGGACTTGAGCTTCCACAATCCCCGAGAGTTGGGTACACACATACACACACACACACGATCGTTGTCTGTTTCGATTGCCGTTGCTCACTGCAGAATTGCTTATCAAAAGAATAAAAATTTTTGCTAAAAAGATATAACCTGTGTTGTTGATTGACCTTGAACTCGAATAAACATCTTCTTTAAAGAACGTATATAAAGTTATATTTAAGAAGCTCGGAGGGAGTGTGAGAGAAAGATAGCGCGGATAAGTCCAAGACTAAGCCATTTGAACCGGATTTCAGCACATGTTCAACTAGAAACATGAAAAAAAAAAAAAAAGAAAAATCGTAAATATCGCATTGCTGTGTTAAGAGAAAAACTGAATAAAATTCTTTTTAATAAAGAAAAAAAATAAATAAAAACTTCAGCGTAATATGGGTTATTCCTATTACACAGTGCAACAGATAAACAATAGTTGTAAAGATGCGAGAAATCTCTCACTTGAAAGTAGGACATAAAAAAAATTTAAAACTTACAAAAAAAAAAACCACTCTTAAAATAAAAAATAACTTTCAAAGGCTCTTAAAACTGTTTCCCCCAATTAATTAAATTTGTAAATAAAAAAATGTGAGCTAATAAATTTAATATTCCCATTTAACAGCATTGTATTTCGGAATAACATTGTTTTCCATAATTTGAAATATGGATTTATGGATATGAAGGATGCGCTATGGTTACCAATAATAAATACAGTAAAATATGTCATATCAAAATTAATTTAGCAATTCATAACTAAAAAATAATTTTAGAAATAAATATAATTTTAAAAAATAGGTTTTCCGCTATCGTCTAATCTTAATAAATCGCTAAAATCAATTTTAATTTTAAATATAATTCAATAATAATACGGAGTAATATTATTATCATTAAAATTTGTAACACAAGCAATATTAAAATTGCAAAATATATTAAACTGGTTTGCATAATAATTATTATAACCAAATTTATAAAACTAAAAACTTTTTTTCCAATAAAATTTAGAATATAATTTTTTTTAATACCGTATTATAATACAGTACCGGTATTTATTTCTAAATTTTTTAAAAAAATGTTTTTTTTTTTTAATATTTTATTTTAAAGTTAACTTAAATTTCAACAATTCTAATGTAGGTTTACGGAGTAATCGTAAAATAAAAAAAAACCTCGACCCTTCCAGAACTTTTTGAATAATTCACGAACATTTATTTAAACCTATAATCTTAAATCTTACCATCAAATTGGCAATCTTGATTTGTGTTCAACACACGTGCAACGCTGAACATGTTACTCAGCCGTTTACTGCATCAATCACAAACGGGTCAAGTTCAGCCCATTTGCAAGATTTAGCGTTTTCAAAATATTAACCAGTCAATTTATTTACAGAAACTCTTAAATCATCAAAGTATTAACTAACAAAAAACAAAAAAATAGTTCTATATCGCTAAAATAATTTTAAAACTTCAAAAGTTACATAATACTTTTTAAAAACAAGATTCCGTCAGGAATTCTGCAGCTTTTGATATTTACAATATTATTACCGGCATCAATTCAAAAGCAATTCAATAAATTGAATGACATTACGACACCATTATGTAACGTAAATCCGGAATCTCATTGTAATAATGTTCATAATTATTATCGCTGTTAGTAACACTGACATCACGTGTACTAACTTATAGTACTGGAACTGCTTCCAAAAGCACACAAATAATAAACAACAATAATTATTACGTCAAAAATCAAGCGTATTTTCTAGCCTACCTTAGCATTGGCGAATACGTAATAATAGCACTTGTCTATCGAAACTGTTCACGGAATCGCGAATGCAACTGCCAATCGAGTCGAGCAACAAAAACAAAAAAAAAAAGCTTTTGCCTAAATATAATTTTTGCTTTACGCTTTTAACTGCCCAAAAAATTAAATAGTTTCGGAAGAGAAGTCCCAAAAAAAAAAAAAATAAAAAAAAAAAAAACCAAAGAAATGCCAAGATGAAAAGCAGAACGCAGGCATGTAGGAGCAAACAACGTCGTTGGGATTCTAATAATAAAATTGAAGTGTGTCAACGACGTTGTGTGCCTAGTAGTGATGCTCGAAACCGGCTGTAGCCTCTCCCTATCCTACATCCCTCGCCCACTGCCATCGCCGCTTAACTCAATTTACGCTTTTGGCGACGTACATCTTTCTTCGCTCCAACGTCAACTATGCTTAACTCGCAATGCTGATGGACAATTTATGGCATAGACGGGCGAATACAAAAAAATTAACTATTGCTAATAGCACAATTTTTAAATATTAAACTACGGCTCCAATAATCATTAATTATTACTAGATAAATCATTATTCTTAAAGAACAAAACTTCAGTTAAACCAGAAAATTAACCTCGAAACTTTAAATTCTTAAACCACTATCAGATTAAAATAATATTGAAATATAACCACAGATATAGAACTATTAATTCCTTCGATAAACCCACGTGTTAAAAAAAACAAAAACATTTAAATAAAACCTAATATTAAAAAGTTATCCGAGCGTAAAATCGGCATATTCAACACTCACCATAAATCAGAACGATGCTTTTTCACGGGTTTTGGTCACCCGGGGGATGAAAACGCAAATCAAAAACGCTGAAAAAACCACAAGACTGGCTTTAAAGGTTTTGATAAATAGTCGAGCACAACACCTAGCAATTCATTTATCGCTTCTTCTTGCTTGTTGTTATTTTTTTTTTCTTTCTCTCTCTCTCTTTATTTCTGTCTCTAGGTGAGTCTCGAGGAACGCGGCTTCAGTAAATATGTATGTCAGTATCACTCCTGAGAGTGGTTGTTCCTAAGCTGAGCCGCACTTCGCTACCACTACTACTACTTGCGCCGTGTGCGTGGCGGATGGATAGGTTGGCATTTGGCAGAACTGAACTGAGCCAGCAGGGCAGAGCAAGCGAGAGCCGCGAGTTGGTGAAGACGAGTAGAACGTCAATGGACTGAATGATAGTGAAAGAGGAGGTGAGGTGAGTAAAGAAGGGGGAGAGCGAAACTAAACAAAGTTTTTTAGATTGGATGGATTGTTGCGAGGAGGAGGTGGGGGGAGGGGCGGTTAGATTGGTAGGAGGCGGTAATGCCGGTGAACCTTGTTCAAAGTAGAAAAATAAAATAAAAAAAAAAAAAAAAGATTATACACACAATGTGAAATTCTCGAATGTATGTTGTGTGTGTGTAGACAAGCGCAAGTCGATTATATGCGAGTCGGAGGAACCGTCACCATCTTTACGCTTTAATTGATTGATAGATGATTTTCATAAAGCAGGTGCTATCATTAGCCACTATCACCGTCAATTTCCAAAATTATACGCTCGACTCCGAAAACTGCGGCACGGTGGAACATACCCCCTTCGTCTGATTAAAAACAATGCGCGGTGAAAATAATATTATAAACACTGAATCAAAATTCCCCAGAAAAAAAATCTCGTGTATCGATAAATTGCCTGGTTTTTGTTTCCACTACAGTAGTCGTGATTAATCTTACGAACGTCACATTAATCATCCAACTAATTGTTGGAGCCTGCGCGCGGGTTTCTCGCCAACACTTTTTCATTGAAGAAAATGCCGAGTGAAGAATTATTATTGGATATTTTTAAAATAATAATTCTTAAAAACGGCCGACAAATTGTTTTAAATATCGATAAAGTATTTCTTATAATAGGATAAATCTTCCAAATAGTGGAACACCTCTATAACACGAGTCTATTAATTATTTTAAGAAAAATACTCTTTATAACTCTTGGTCTATTTTAAAATGAACCACCGATGCAACTTTTGCAAGAAAAAAAAAAGTGAATGAGATTTCATGAGTTATTTTCTTCAAGAAACTAAATAAAAAATTAATTAAAAATATAAATTTATAGTACAGTAAAGCAGTATTGGAAAAAAAAAACAGGATTTATAATAACCGTTTTTTTTTTAAGTAACAAAAATGTGTTTGGAAAAAGATGAACTAGAAATATTTAATTGTTGATTAGAAGATTGAAAAATTTGCTTCTAGGAAAGTCACTTAAGAAACGATAAATCGGAGTTACAATATTTAATAATAATTACTAAATAATCAACTATAAATATTATTGCCATTTAAATATCCACTTCTTTAATTTTAGTTTGGATGTCTGATAGATCTAACTCGGGTTTCTTGCCACAGCGGGGCATACCGAAAACTTCGAAAGACCCGAATGTCACCCCTGGATGTGTTCCTACCTTCAGAAGTTCTGTGCCAAATGTACTGTACTGTAGTTAGGAGTCACACGGTCACACCCATCCAACTACATGTACTTGCCAAGGCCCAGTTTTCAAAGAAGTAAAGGCCCGTGGAGACGCCCCATCTCGGCTTTAAATTATTAGGTTAAAAAAATAATATCGTATTATGAACACCTAATAAATAACCTCAACCGCAACTCCGCTGAATTTAACCCAAACTCCATTTTAAAATACCGCTACTAGATGTTTTTTTAAAAAAACTTTCAATATTTTCGTAACTCGGTTTTTTTTAAACCAGAAATATAATCACATACAATTCCGCAGTTTTCAAACAGTAAAAATAGAAAAAATATCGTAATAATATGCTTTTCAATATTTGCCACTGTTTCATCTTATGCCCGGTTCTCATGAAAACGTTTTCAGCGAGAACTTGCTGAACAGCTGACACACCTCTCTTCTCCAGCCGAAAAGTCCCCCAGAAAAAACTGCAGAATGCCCAAACATTTAATTTAAATAAAATAACGTTTGACACTGATCTCGGTTTGTAATAGGCTACGATGTTATTCAATCGCAGTTCAACCTCTTTCGCTGCCACCAAATCTAGATTTTAGAAATACGCAGACAACGAGTGTTATCAATTAACTCAGGCGAAACCAACTACAATCCAAAGTTAATTTGTTGAGTTTTTATTGAATTAAGCACGCTCATCAAAACTTTCGCTGGCGCATGCTCCGTAGGAAAGAAAAAATTATTGATGAAACGCAGGTCAAAGCTGGCCACAGTGTTAATATTTAACAATATGTGATGCAAAATCAAAAATGTATGTTTTTTTTTTTAGTTCCGCCTGCGTATTTAAATGCGGTTGGTGTTATTAATGCTCTATTTCCCTCTCCAAAAAATTTACTAAAAAATCTCTCCCTTATTTTGGTAGTTTACCAGATGCACGTGGAAAAAAAAAAAATAGGTAAATAATGCAAAGTGCTATATCCCCTCAATGCAAGGTTCAGCTACGGTACGAGTGTGAGCATCCTCTGCGCTCTCTATATAATCAGAAGAAGAAGAAAAAAAAAGGTGCTCATAAATTTCATTAACCAAACATGTTGACTCCCTCGCCTCTCCCCCCACAACACACACACACACTGAATATACAGCACTGTATACATTAAAGAAGAAAAAAAAAACCATTTACATTGCAACGAAAATGAATGTTGAAAGAGAAAGAGAGAGCGAAAGAAGGATGGACAAGATAACGATCAAGGTACACTACAGGACATGAAATCATCAAACTAGGGGTACGGTAATTCGACACTTTTGAAGAGGTCAAAGAATGTTTTAAGATTTGGCTAGAATAACCTAATGTAGGAATTTGATGTCTGGGAAAACGTTTTAGTGAAAGTTATGATGATGCGCTCGCAACCCACATTTAAATGAGATACAATTAACAGCCCGTCAAATCTTCTAACGCCAAAAAAAGGGGGAAAAAAAAAATAATAATAATAGTAACGCGCATATTTTGAACAAAAAAAATAAATAAAAGCTCGAAATGAAGATAGCTCGCCGTAGGAATAAGAAAAAAACTTATGTAAACAACGAAATTGTCCGAGAGCTATAGGCTAAAAATATGGCTGGCGCATTACTGTATTAAATATAGGTCATCGGAAATTCTACGTACAGTAATAGTCACCGTAATCCGAGGATTTATGGCATCTAGCCCCTATCTACTTAGGTGGGATTACACAAAAAAGATAATTATGTAACTTTACATAAATCAAACGTTTTAATCCCCGGTACTTCATTAGTTAAAATTAAAATTCATTACATGTATTCAACAATTTAAATAAATTAAAAACTATAAGTTCAATTTAAAGCCAAAATTGCTGCATTACCAGTATTTTTATTAATATTATTATTTTTTTTTTTTAAAAAAAGTTACTAATATTTTTTTTGGTCAAAAAACGTTCTAGTTTTCCTTATTTTAAATAAATTTAAAAGAAAAGCTTTTCAACTTTAGTTAAATTTGTTCTCCCCGGCACTTATTTCCCATGCATTAACACGTGAATGAGTGAAATTTGCACGTGAAAAATTCGTTTCTTTAAAACAGGATGAACATTTTGGAGTTAAAAATGCTCTTTTGACGAATTAATAAAATTATAAATATAGTACGGTACAATATATAAATTAAAATAGAACAGCCAAATAAATTGAATTGTTAAAAAATTTTAACATCACCGTAGTCTTAAGCATCGTTCCTTTTAAAAATCATAAAAAAAAAGTGACACTATTTTTGTTGAATAATATTATAATAACTACCACAGTGTCGGTCGATTGAAGACCCTTTCATCATCAAAAAACATCAAAAAAAAAAAAAAAAATGGAGATGACTTGTTATTGCTGAACGCGAGCTCTTCAAATGCACAAAACCCTAACTCGAACGTTAACAGTAAAAAGCCAGTAAATCACATAATATGTCAGAAGTAGAAAATAGAACATCAAAAAAAGTTTTTTTTATAAGACCCTGCTTGGAATATCATGGGTTTTCCAAATAAAATGAACTTCGATCACTATAATGAAACGAAGATCGAAATTCCAGGGGTAGCTTTTTTTATAACCTTAAACCATTGAAAACAAATAACAGATAATAAAATATAACGGAATATGAAAATATAATTCTACCGAATTTATTTTTCATTGATAATTTTTCTATTTTGTGTTTTTACTTTCAACGAATTTTCAGTACAGTATTACAGTTTATTTCCTCCAAGTTTATATTGACGCTTTTCTCTACTGTTTTTATTCTTTAAATAATTTTTTTCTCTGATTAAATTTTTTTTTTCCAACAAAATATTATTAAATAACGCATAATATTTACGTCACGCGCAATTTTCAACAGCAATAACTAACCTTTCAAAAAAAAAAAAGTTTTGTTAAAGATTATTAAACATTATTATTATTATTATTGACACCAAAAACAACAACCATACCGGTAATAAGATAACCTCTCAAACGCATTTGATAAGATGGAAAAACGTGCTGATTGAAGTGAATGCACGTGATCTAATTGAAAATCAAATTTTGTCGACAAGAAGTGTGAGTGAACTCGGTCGTTGTGTGTAAATGATCTGAAAGCATGAATTCGTGCACAATAATATTTGAGTACATGTACTGCACTGTATGGAGAAGAGAGCCATGTCGCACATTGCAGCTAGCAGCAGCAGCAGGCATGCGTTTACTCTCGAGAAAAAAAGTATGGCTGTGGTTTGTTTACGTTTCAAAATACACGATGAAAAAAAAAAAATTATGAGCGAGGAAAATGAATAAAAGATGAATTTAGAGAATTCTTACATTTACGTGGAATGACAGCGTTATAATCTACGAAACTAAAGAAATGACAACAAGTTTGTTATGATAATTAGCATTGCGAAAATGAAAACAATACCATACTCGTAGTACAGTATTAAAAACGAGAAAGGAAAATAAAAATGTGGAAAATATAGTTAATTAAAAGATGTTTACCGGCTGCATTGTGATTCTCGCTTCATTTCTCCAGCGCTGTTTCCATCAGCAACACACATACACTCACGAGCGACGCAAAAACATTGTTTTGATCGATAGAAACGTTAGAGGCCTTCGATCACCGTGACATTAATATTTTACTTTTTTTTTTAGAATTATTATTTTTTTTTACGGTTTTAAGCTTAACAGATTGAAAATTGCACAGACCTTATCCCGACATCAACGCCAGACATTCGATTTCTAGCGTGAAAATGATTTTCCAGAATCAGATGCGCCAAAAATTAGAGAATCGATTTTGAGCGAATAGTATCGAATATCGATCGATTTGCCTTTCGTATTTTAATTGCCCCGAATTTTAATTTTTCCATTAATAAAGTTTTATAAAGTCATTTATTTATTATTATTTTAAAAGCGTCAAATGAACGTAATCTTTAGACTATTGATGATAAACAAAATATTATATACGCGCTGTTATGTTATTTGCATTTTTTTAATAATGATTATGTTTAATTATTATCATGATAATTATTTATTCGCTTAAATTATTAATGAAATATTAATTTTATAAATATTTAATGTGTAATTTATTTTAATTAAAAAAAAATTAAATAAACCTGCGGCATCAAAATTAATTCAAAGACGCATTTGGCAACACCGTTATCCCCAATCACGTGACCAGGATTCGCGCTGTTTATATTTTTATCAGCTGATCTGAAGTTTCATTGAAATATCAATTTTTAATAGGAATAAATGATTTGAAATTAAGGAGAAATTTTAATTTTTGTAATATGGGAGATAATATTAATCCAATGTCAAGAGAAAAAGGATTCCTTGATGCATATTTTTCAGCATTGTCGCAGTTTAATTACGATAAATCCAAAGAGATAACCGTAAGATTTTGTGGAATATAATTACCCCTACCGTACTACATTAATTAATTTGTGTTTCTTTATCAAAATTGTTGTTTATTATTTTAGGATAAAGAACGTGACAATTTAAGAACTCAAGCCGGAACCAGCTGGCATTCACTGTTAAACGCTTTGAGTCAATTATCTTTGGCTGAGAAATCGTACATGCAGCTTGGGTTTACTGCCACCAAGATATTTTTAAGAAAAGATGTTGGTTTATTAAAATTATTTAATTGTTTTGGAATTTTTGAATTAATAAAGTTTGATTTTTAGACATCTCTTAAGTCATCTTATGAAATTCTTCGAGTAGAGCTCGGCAAAACTGAAAATTCTGGGAGATCTAGTTCTAGAGAATCTCTTGATAGTCTTATAGCGGAATTGAGTGGCCAATTAGTGCATTTCGTCAATGTTCGATTGGATTTAATAGATTTGTATACTTAAAATAATTAATTTTAAATAGAATTAAAATTAAGTTTTTAATGACGTTGTTAAAAATTAAGATACGAAAAGCTGTTTAACGTTGGACAAGTCCGTACCGTCAATTGCGAAGAAATAAACACGCAAGTTAAGAATTTTTTACAATACGGTTTGCAGCTTTTAAATCATCCAATTTTGAGTCAATTAAAGACAGCTTTCAGGTTAAATATGAAAATATGGGGAAACCCCTTGCGAAATTAATTTACAAATTGCCAAACTTACAGTTGCGAATGCGAGATATTGATCGAGTTGTTTAACGCTGAACTTGAGATGCAGCAATGGTCTTTTTTGCCGTCGCTGTTTCACCTTAACGCAGCTCATGGTAAATTAACGAAATGGAGTAATTTATGTCAACTTCGAGAGGTAATTTTTTGTAAAATATTTCCTCCAGGCGATATTTTATAATATGCATTTTTGCTTGAAATTACTTTTAGAGTCGCCGTATTTCTTTCAGCCCTTCTGGATTTCTAAAACAATCGCAGTTGCCTAACTTGTACCATTGGCTAGTTCGATTAAAATGCGCTTTAGTTTCCAAAGTAATATTGGAATAATAATAATGTATTAATTTAACTTATTTATTTTTTTTTTTCAATTTGCAGTTCACTTTATATTTTCATGAAATTTTGTCGAAGCAAACTAGTATTCAAGAAATGAAAAATCTGTCGTCGAAAACTTCAGTAGATTTCTATCAGAAGTATTACATAAAAACTAGGTTTTATAATAATTATACTCATTAATAAAGACATATTTTTTATAGAATGATATCATTTCAAAAGAAATTGGATGCAATTAGCACATGCTTGATATTTGACGCTAGACAAACTAGTAATTATAAAGGACACGGGTATCACCTTCCAGAACATAAAATAGATCCGCCTCAAGGACTAGACTCATTTCCAGCTATAATATCTTATCCACCTGTAAACTCTGATTTGCATGTTGCAATTATTGTTAAACACCGGTAATAATTTTCCATACGTTTTAGGGAAAACCATCAGCTCATTGGCCAGCTATTATTATTACTATGGAAGGTAAGAATGCTGAACTTAGTCTGCCAGATAAAGTTGTGTGCTTTTTCGATAAAGTAAGTACTGTATTAGTTATTTCAAAATATTAAATAATTACTGCTAAAATAATATTGCACGTTGGTTTTAGCAAATCTCTTGTACATACATTATCGTTAGAGTGGATGTGCGATTAACACTGGCAATTATTTTGAATGGTAAAAGATCAGAAAAAGAATCTTATATTTCAACTTTTATTGACGATCTTTGCACACACCTTCGTTTTTACAAAATTTTAACATCAATTCGCCCTGGTCATAAATAAATAACCTTGTTAAGATTATACCGTAAAAAGATTAAATTTTTTGTTATATAAATTTGAACCACTTGTTTCAATCATGTATTTTTTTTTAAAAAAAAAGTTATATTTTTATCAGTAAATTGAGTTTTATATTACAAAAATACCGATAAATATCTTTTGAAATAATAAATTGAATCTTATTTTAATTTACAAATATAATAAATTAAAATTTGATAAAAAATATTATTTAAGGAGGTATCTATTCTATTGAAACGTTGAAAGTGTTGGCAATATTGTTTAACTACTTTATGAATTACATCTAATAAATAATATTGAGAATTACAAGTTTTGCAAAATATCACAGTTTTGATTCTAAGTTATTTCTAATAATTTTACGAATTAATGAAATTTAGATTCATTTACTGGATTTTAAAAACTTTAGCATTACGAGCTAAAAAAAACTTATTAAAAAGAAATAATAAATTTCTACTGTATTAACTTGCAAAAAATAATTGCGTTACAAACCCTAAATTAGTTCGCCAAGCTTAGGTGAGCTATTACCTTTTTTGTTAATTAGTTGTTTTTGAAAAATTATGAAATGACAAACAACTATGGAACATGCATTTTACATGTCATTGATTAATGGATATTTCAAAAGCAATTAAAAAAATGGATGCAGAAGGGCAAACGTTCAGTTAATATTATATTTTGTTTAACAACTTTTTATTTTTAAAAAATGGCATTGCACATCTTTCCCCATGCATTTGCATTGCTGTTTGCAAACGTTGATCCGTCACCATGACATTAAATATTTCAATTAAATTAATTTTTAAATATCAATAATTGTAATGTAAATGTTGAAATGAACATTCGTTATTTCCACCAAACTTCTGGATTAGGTTCGGATGGGAACTTTACTGAAGTCTGCAAAATTGAAAAGCAGATCATGCGTGAACTTGAATTCATTTACAGTTAATTAAATATAAATTTCTTAATAAATAGATTAGTACTGCACAAATTATTAAGTAAATTCGATTGCATTAAATTAATTATTTAAGCTAGTGTAAAAAAAATAGAATAAAATTTGCTAATGCAGATCAATACTGATGCAAAATGACCACGTGCAAAGCTTTGCATGCTCAACAAACTATATTATATATTGGTAAACCAATTTTGATTAAACTGGCAAAAAAGAAAAATATTAAGTTTCTATACAAAAAATTTTACCATCGATTTTTACGATAATACTAGGCCAGAAAAATCTCAAGCAAGGATGAATGTTAGTCAATAAATAAAATCGTCTCAATTATAAAGTAGATATAACAAGTTATATTAAATATTTGCATATTTAAGCGCAAATAATAAAAATGCTATGTACATGTGTAAGATGTATAATCTTCTAAATCTCTCTGTCTATTAACACCAAAAATATATTATAAATACTGTTATAACTTATTATTTCTAACAAAAAAAATTGAATGTAAAATTAGCGTTAATGGGAGAGACTCTAGTACCTTGTGGTACTTAACGAATCATGCGCAATACTATAAAAATACTGCATGTGTTTAAAATCAAATATCATGTATTAATTTGGAGAATGGCTTAATTTATTTTGAAAAAGTTAAAATTGTTAACCCCTGAAAAACTATTTGAAATCACCTACATCGTGATAAGCTGTGTCTTTCCATTTAGATAGATCCATTGACGGCAAAATACCACTTTTACAAGGCACTCGGGGATTTCTAAATCCAATCCAATTTGTTAATATAATAATTATATCACTACTACTATTATTATTATAAATGATGCTTACATTTCGTAATCTGGATAAACCATCGCATAAACTTGCACAGCGTCTATATTATCCGTATTATCACAAATCAATCTAGATAAATGCATTTTTCTAATTTCTTGCAATTGACCTGTCAACGTCAAACATTATTGTTAATACTAAATTATTCCATAAAAATGCAAAAAAAACCAAATATTACTTGGGGTAAAAGATGAAGGCCAGCCAGGATTTTCGTGCCAATGACGATCTCCTCGACGATAATTTCTAAATTGAAGGCCAATTATACAAGCAAAAGTAGGACCAAGAATGCTTCCGGGCATTGGTCGCTCAGATACGCCAGCTGTCCACAAGTCAATATCGTCAGGATGTCTAAAAAAATTATTAATTTTATGAGGGTGACCTTTTTTTTTTTAAATAAATTTTGAACTTTGACCGACGGAAAATATTTCAAAGGGCTTCGCAACTTGTTACTAACCTATAGATAGACGCATAACGATGCACGGTTTCGTTAGGCATTGTCCCTAAAAGATCTTCAAAGGTTCTAGCTCGTCCCACACCACAGTACTCTCGGTAAAAATTGTAACCTGGAACTCCATGCTCTCTAGCTCGTTGCGAATTCAACGAAATTAAATCCATTCCAAATCTTTCACCATTTCTTTTAAATAGGTGGTTGGTAACCTGTTATTTTACATAATTTTAATAATGCCGTATAAATTAAGAACCCTTTTTTTTGTATTTTATTTAAATTAAAATAAATAAAAATCGTTTGCCAACAAAAACAATGTATATACCTCTCCAGTAACGGAAGAGTCCATAGCTTGAGCCAATTCGTTAACCATTCCCATAGTGTAATGATCTAACCACCCGACTTTGTATAAATCAAAAGGTCTCATAAGAAGATCACTTAATCTTTGCGATCCTAAAAATAGAAAGTCATTGCAAACAACCGCCAAATAAAACATTTTATAATCGCAAATATGAAATTACTATACCGATAAATTTATTATGTTTATTCCATCTTTCAACATCAGTTACTAAAAGACTGTGACCCATTCTGAATGCAGCTGTCAACATAGCGGATAAAGTTCCAGGATTAATCTTTGGATCGTAGCCATCATAATAGCCCTGTATTTCAATATTTCAAATTAATTGTCAAAATTGTAAACTGAAGAACAAATTTCTTACCGATTTCAAAGGCAATAATTCGTATTTCTCTACTAAATCTTTTCCCAATAATAGAGGCAGAAATTCGTTGTAAGTAATAAATTGGGTAATTGCAATTACAATTAAGCGAGATTCTTGATATAAAGTTTCATCATCCCAATGTGGATTAATGTGATATAGTTCCGTAGCAATTCGATTGTGCTCTCTCATAAATATCGTGTGCAGTACAGTTAATGGAAGTTGTTCGTTAACTCTTACGTCACCTATTAATTTTAAAAATGTTAAAAAATTTGTAATAAAATATGCAAAGATCCATATAAATATTTTAAAGATATTACCTCCTTCAAAACAGTAAATTTCTCTATTTGGTCTCATGCATGCCATATCTGGTCGCTCCAATCGAAACGGCAACAAATCTTTCAGACCAAGTTCTCGAAAAGCTGGCGTCGTTTTTAACAGACCTAAATAAATAAATTTCATAAAATACTTCTTATAAAACATCTAATTTAAAATATTTTTTATAATAATAACCTCTACGAAATGATCGCAAACTATTAGCGAAATCTTCAGCTGAACCGTAAACAAAATTGGCGTCTAACACGGAGGTAATTCTGTTCATCTGGGTACGGGGTCCTAATGTACATCCTGCTCTTTGACCAGCAGCTGACCGAACAAATTCCAGGCAGTGACGATTGAATCGCGAATAGAAGTGATCTCCTTCTGGAATGCGGATCACCATGCAATTCGGGTGCTGCTCTTCGGGAGATCGGTCGCAACACAACGGCTCTTCAGCAGTTTCTTCCTCTTTTAAATAAAACAATATAAATAATACAATCAATTGTATCAACATTAGTTAAAAAAAACTTTCTACCTTCAGTAATAGCGGCCAATGCCACGTCGTGATCAATAATTTGTCCCCAAACGACAAGAAAGTAAGTAATTGCGTGATCGTGAGCATTTGTTTCTCTGTGAATAGTGGTACTAATAACCCGAGGATTAGGCAAAGGATGGCCATCGACTCCAACTCTAGGTGTATCCAAACCTATTTCAAATTAATTTTTTCAGAAATTAATTTGATATACAGCTATAACTACAATGAATTGCATTTATTTACCATCGGGATACGAGGGTGGCAATAGTCTAACTAAAGAAGTTCTGGCAGCACCCCACTGCGCGTGCTCCAAGTTATTGCATAAACCGTTGTGCTCACGATATCGCTTAGGTTCACATTTGGTCGGTTTTAAAAAGTCCGGGCAAATAGAATCAATTAACGTTTTACTGGTGTCTATTAGAGGCAAACCGTGCACTATCACATCGCGATTAAGTCCATAGCTATTACAATCACAACACAAAAATAAGAACAAGGTTCAACAGCAAGCATCAAATTATTAATTAAAAAATTAATTTAAAGACATTTCTTACGATTTGGCAATAATTCGAGTAACTTCCACAACGATTTGACCAGTAGGATTAATATCAAATGTGGTCCATTCTCTACCCGATGGCCCTCTCACAGCTAAAAAGTGTAATTAAACAATAATATAACATTCTTTAAAATAAAAAAAAAAATAATAATGAAAATGTATGCTTACGAATACGACTGCTAACTTCTAAAAAAGCTTGGTTAATCGAATCATACGTTATGCATGTATGGCCACCGTAACTATAATTATTTCAGTATAAGTTTTAAAAAAAAATGAAGTTGTGGTTTTACAATGTTACTCATTAATTGACTTACCTATCAAACGGTGCGTAACCCTTGAGCAAACCAATATTATGGTCATATGAGCGACTTTTACCATGTTTAGGTATGATCAGTGCACAATCATGGTCATGGACTAAACTTCCGGACGTTTCAGCTGTGTCGAGTGGTACATAAGTTATCGTTGGGTTTTTAATACCTCCTCCATTAATTAAAATAATCCATAATTGAAAACATAATACTGCAGCCAATTGGCGTAAACGGTGCCTATAAAATATAAATAAAAACACAGTTATTAATATCATTAGAATAAAATTTTGAGCCATATGTTTCACTAAAAATAACAGATTTTATATATAAAAAAATAAAAATCATGTATTTCTTTTTCATTTTATTTTCGTAATTAATTTATCAGTACCATACTTTTTTTGTCGGTAATAACCCTGGCACCGTTAGTATTACATATAGAGTCATTATTACTCAGATCAAATGTTATACAAGTACAAAAAACTGCGACCCAACAAAAAAAAAACCCTTAAGAAATATTTTCCACTTGAAAAAGCAAGACATACCATAAAAAAAAGAATGTTTAAAGCAAGTGAATAATAATTTAAACAAAAATAGAGCAAATAACTTATCACACCAAATTAAATTCAAAAAAAAAAAAAAATGCGTCATAAAATATTATTGTCTGCTGCTTTAAGAATATTAAATTAATAAGTGCATTATTATATAAAATGCTACTAGTAAATTATTATTTTTTTAAAAATATGTATTATATTATTAAGTGCTAAAAATTCAAAACCAGATAAATTATGTTTTTAAAATATAAATAACAAAAATAAACATAATAATGTTCCACCCAAGATAATTAAAAAGCAAACGAAATTAAATTTCCTGGTATTAACAAAAAAAAAATTTAAAAATTTGTTAAAATTTAAAAGAAATTAAAATCCTCATTTATAAAAACATTAAAATTAGATAAATGGGTGGAGTTCAATCATGCTCCATCAAACATGAGTACTATTCATCAACAGTCATTGCAAATTAAAAAGTTCATTAGTCACTCATTACAATAACAAAAAAACAAAAACACATGACACCAAAAACTGAGATGTTTTTATCTGCTGGCACGTACACCTAGTACCGTTTGACGTTTTAGCGAATATATTTTTAATAAAATAATAATTGTTAGTTACTTGATCTCTCTCTTTTAAGAAAAAAACAACTCACTTCCGAAAAAGTCATAGAAGAAGCCTGAAGTATCAAGCTGTAATCTGGTTAAAGTCTTTTTTTTTAAACAGTTATCTCAAAACTATTCTTTTTATATTTGAAAAAGTAAAGCAGTGAACGAACTGCATAAAGTTTGTCGATAATTAAAGTCAATGCACTAACTAAAAATAGTAATGTAAATAATCAAAAAAAATATTGAAAAAATAATTGAAAAAGAATGTTTATTTTCATAAACTTAAGTCTAATTTTATGTTTACCACAAAAAAAAAAAGAAGAAGCAAAATGTTAACAATCAAATAATTTGAATACAATTTTAAAAAAATAATTTCTGAACTATAAATTGTGCAATTTATCATAACACAAAAATAAAAATGTGCGCCAGAAAATGTAATGATTTTACGAGGATAATAACAGTCAGCAGAAAACCATAAATATAACTTTAATAATTAAATACGCACTTTTAAGGTTCTCTACTGACTCACTCTCGTATCTGCAGTATAAAGCGCAATGCGGTAACTTTTGAAAATCCTAAAATAATTAATTATAAAATTTTATCCATTATACCATAATATTAAAAGTATATTTCGCATCAAGTAGCTTTATCATAAATAAAAATAAGAAAAATAAGTAAACAGGTTTTAAATGAATAATATGCTTATTAAAATTACACAATCAAAACCAGGGATAAAAATAAAAATAAAACTAATGTATTAAAATTTTTAAAGTACAGTATTATACTTTGTTAACATATAAAAAAATTTATTTTTCCTAAATACCACACCTTTGGAAATTAAATTTCTAAATAAATCACTATCATTCCGGTTTCAAACTATACTGTGCTGATTCAAAATTAACTACGAGTATCATAAAATTCAATAAAAAAAAATTGAAAGACAAATTTTCTCCTGATCAATTGTTAGCATAGCTAAACAAAAAAAAAAAAAAAAAAAGTTATTTTCTTCAGCATAAATAGAATTAGTCAACAATGCAACAAAGCTTTCGAAATACTGGTATGTTTGTTTTACTACATGTCGTTCTTTTCCAAATCTTTACATCAAATTTTTATACAACAACAGTAATCTACGACGTCCGAGGCGTAGTTCGGTACGTAAAAACGCCAAACAATAATATTGTGCAAGGAAATCGTGATGAGAAATTGCTAAATTTAACGGTCTCGTGAGATTCCCAGACTATATACCTAAATTAGTTTCCATTTAAATAATTTTAAGTCAATTCATAATACATAAATTTAAGCATTATTAATGCATTATAGAGAATTATTCTGCTTTAATGAAAAAGAGAAACTAAACAAAAATATCGTAGCAAACAGACATCCATTAGTCAAGTTTACTGTAAATAAAACCTTTTTATTCATTTATTTATTTTTTTAATATGTAATTCAGTGCGTGTCTAAATACGGTTATCACGTTTGTTAATAGCCTCAACGCATTAAAAATGGTTAAACACATTTCCGTTTTTTTTAAATGTTACTCGTACATTGTGGTCTTGCAAAAAGACCATGCAATTTCAATTTACACGCTAACTTTCATTGTTTATGTCGGAATGAATATAACTACCAACAAAAAAAAAGTATTTGTGGCTTACTATTAAAAGCTCTGACCCTTCTTATTTAACGTCAAACAATCATTTTCTTTAATCGATTAACTTTGCAAGTTTACTAAAAAAAAAAGACAACAAAATAATGTTCATAAACGCACGAGTATGTGTATAAACATGAATTGTTATTATTTGCGGTCGTAGATGAAAATGACTTTTTTTTAATCAGAATTTTTAAACAAGGAGGGAGAATAAAAGAGGTTGGATCAAAAATTTTCAATGCTTCACCGTGCGTGAAATAATATTACAATGAAAAAACACGCACTACTTTTCCCAAGTTAATGAAAAGTACATGTAGTTTTTAAATTTTTTGAAAAATACAGAACTAACTACAAGCATACTCATGCACCCTCAAAAAAAAAATTTTTTTAAACTTAAAATCGAATACCGGTATCAAAATGTGGTACCGATTAATACTAAGTCTACGCAGTGTACTTGTAAACTTGTTTTACTTGGGCTTACATAACTCAACCGTTACGGCGTAATTTTTTAATTCAAGTAATTAAATCGGCAATTGACCTATTATTATAATTTTCAAATGTCGAAATTAAACAGTATAAACCCTGCATCGGTGCGTACGTGCGTGAATTACTGTAATTTTCAGAAGCAAATGACAATGTCCACCAGTTTTTCAATTGAATAATATTAAAATTCCATAATAAAAAGTCGACTGGGAATGTTAAATCGGGCTTTCCGGCTTTATAAATGAAAAAAACAAAAAAAAAAAATTTTGAATTTAGCATTTTAAATTAAAATTCAAAGCGATTTAATAATTATATTTTATAAAAGTCCGGTTTAGAAAAAGAAACCGGCTTCGTTTATCGGCGAGTGGATCTTTCGCCGTGATCAAAAAATGCCTAATGTTAATCTTTTTTTTTTTCTTTCTTTGGCAATAACTTATTATGCTTCGTACTTGATGAAAGCTAATACGGTACATTTACTTTACAGGTTACTCAAAAATTTGCAAGTATGTTTTAGTTGCTAACATTTTATGCATTTCACCCAATAATTAATTTTTCTGTGTAATTAAATTATGACATCTAAATTAATAAAATTCTGAGTGTTATAACTCATCTATAAAAATGCGTACATATTCCTCAATTGATACAAAAATATTTAACCAAATTTTTATTTTGATTACGGTGGTTTAGTTTCTACTGCCCCATCCTCACAGACCTGATTCAGGTCGGGGGGAGTACAGAAAGCCACGAGATTCCACTTTAATATGTGAAAACTTGTGAAAGTTATATTTTTGAATATACAGTATAATCAGATTTAAAGTAAATAAATTGTTTGGCAAATGTGTCGGGTGCATCAGTTAATATTATAACGTCAGTTGTTACGTTTGTTTGACTTTATACCGTACAAATAATAAAGCATACGGTAGCATTTTTTTTTAAAAAAAAATTAGGCCTACAGTATTTCATAAACTTTAATTTTTATCAAACCAAAAAAAATATCTTCTAAATTTCAACGATGATGATTACTTTTAATAGGCAAAATTTAAATATTCTGATCTTTTAAATATATTTAAATTTATACTTAGATAATCTTTGAGTTTGCGTCAACATAAAATAATCAAATAGCTAGAGGATCATTTAAATATTTTAGGGTGACATTTACGTTATTCAAATTGACCTAAATTTTACATAAAAGAGCTCATTATAAACTATTTATTTATTTAATCGATTCAAGACGCTCCTAGCACGAGAGCACGAGAACCTTCAATGAGATTTTACAAGTCAAATCACTTTATGAATTTCATTCCCCATTTCTTTATTTTAGTAAATAAGCATAAAAAACTTTAAAAAAAAAAATAATAATAATAATTCAATTAAATAACTGTATTTTCAATAAAGACAATATAAACATTTAGTATGTTCAGAGTAGTCTATTACTTTAATATACAGTATGAGGGTAAAAATAATTCTTTTTTAATCCCAAATTGCAATAATTCGACAACAACAACAAAAAAACTTTCAAATTTGCGAAAAGCGTGAAATGATTCGTTAACGTTTTTCCTACACACTAATTAATAACCAATGTCTTTATTTTATTGATACTGTATTGTTTCGATCAATTTCATACTTTTACAAGCACTTTGAAACACTTTCCGTTGTTCATTTTACAACTTCTCACTATGCAGTCCATGTACTAATTTTTTTCCATCGCATTGTTATTAAGTTCCTAGCGAGCATTGTCGCCAAAATGAATGAAATTTTTAATACTTTGATAGATAATTGAATGATATTGTGCTTATAATGTCTAATTCTAATAATGCGTTATCTAATTAGGGCAATAGATTTTTTTTTAAAATCGTTGTACATTGTATCGCTATTTAAAAATGCGGTGAAGCGAGATTGAGTAGGTGTAACCCAAGCTAAAATCAAATTCATTTACACCGAATCATTATAAAATAATCTACTTATAGCAATTTGTCTAAACAAAAGCTTTACTATGATAGGATACTCACTGTCTATTTTTATCAAGGCTGAATTCCAATAGAAAAAATACAGCAAAAGTTTTTAAAAAAATATATAAACCGTATATTAAAATTCCCTTTAAAAAAAATTAAGAATTTTAATAAAAAAAAAAATAAATAAATAACATTAAAAAAATGAATAAATTTATTTTTAATTTATTCCTATTAATATATTTTAACTAGCATAAATTATATACAATAATTTATAAAATAAAACATCAATTTTATGGGAAAAAGACACAAAATTTCAAGAAAAAGGGGAATGACACCGTAAAAAAAAAATTAAAGCCTTTTAAGAAAAAGAAAAAAAAAAAAAAATAACCGTATCATCACGTTTTCTTTACTTGACCGACTAAGAGTTAACACCCCCTCTTCCCCGTCCTTTGGTAATTGTTTTTGCCTAATCTCTCTCATTTTTTTTTTATAACTAAAGTATACCTAAACAACGTATAAATTTAGTATAATAAAACGACTTAATGCGCATCCGCGCAACACGTGTTTCCAACAGCTTCCTATATTATATATCGAATGTGTGTCTCCGTGTTAGGTATTACGAGTAGGTGAGTATAGGTGAACCTTTTCAAACGCTTCAATTTCATATTCATTTAAAACCGTACCATGCATGAACCGTACCAAAATTTCCATCTCCACCCGTCCCCATCCTTTAAAAATCTTTTTAAATACCTCAAGGGTGTGTCTCCGTACTCTTATTTTTTGATCGGTTCTCCTCCACCCTTTATCAAAGCGCAAAAATAAACACCACCCTCGCTTTTTTTTTTTAATTTACAACGCAAATCAAAAAAAAATAATAATAATTTTTTTCTCCCCTCAACAAATATCGTGATAATTTTGTCAAAATTTCTTAAATAACCAAAGAATTTCAACATTATCTCAATTGCTAAGCAAACAGAAAAATAAAGTTCAATGTGGAGATTTAATAATAATTGGCTTTCGATCTCATTATTTTCACCCAGTTAAAGACGGAAAAAAAAGGGGTAATATAATAATATATAGGTACGCCAAAACCTTCAAAATGTATTCTTTTATAGCACATAATCAACTCCTGCCTGCCTTTAATTGGAATCCCTCGTCCAATTTTCACGTACTTCTCTCCACTTGGTACAATTAAAATAAATTAGAGTTTGGCCCTGTTTGTACCAATGAGCGCACAAAAAAATTCCAAAATACGTGAGCTTTTAAAATCTTATTATTTCGATCTACATTTACATTACATGCATTACCGCTTAGATAAATTAGTCTATAATTAATTCAGCCTTCGGTTACATTTGAACATTTATACCGTAATTTAAAAATAATATGTAAATTTAAAAGAGTTTTATGGCAATATTAGAGAAAAAATATCTCCCATATCAAACTTTTAATTTGAGAACTAATAATAATGAGAGAAAAAAAAATCATTTATGTAACGATTTAAACTTTTAAAAATTTAATTAAATGTATAAATAAATGTTAAAGCAATAAATAAATTTTTTCTCGCTATGTTCTTTAATTATAACAACTTGTGAAACAAATTCGTTGTTAATACAGTATTTCGCATAACGATAATGGGGAAAGAATTGTAGCAAACGTATTACATAAAATGGATAACCAAAAGTGACGTATCAAGATCAACTAAATATGCATTTACCAAATAATTACAATGAATAAATTTCATTTTTAAAAATTAAGGCCAACTAAATTTACATGAAACGCGGCGCTAACTCACGATCAATCAGATTACAAAGAGAGAAAAAAATAAAATAACCAAAATTCAAAAAAAAAAAAAAATCAAAACAAGTTAAAAAAAAAAATTTAAATCCTCAAAAGAAAACTTGCACTATATTATTTTTCTAGTCTTCAAAATTTCAAAAACTAGATAAAAGCTAGTAATTCAAAGAAAAAGTTTATCAAAAAGTTTCATAAGGTTTCTATTTGTTATTGTAGCTAAAAAATAATACAATAATACTGGAAGGCAATTTCTTCTCCCATTATTAATGATAGCTCGTAATGAACTAGAAAAACGATGGATAATTAAAACGCCATTATTTAGTATTTAAAAGAAAAAAAGAAGATAATTATCCAAATAATGTTAAAACCATAAAAAAAAAAAAAGAAACTCCAACTAGGTAAAGTTTGGTATTCGCAATCATTGCCCGTTAAAAATCGTTCATGAGTAAAAGTGTAGCGGCAGTTTAATTAGTCAGAACTTCAAAAGCGTAAAAAGTCTTGTCGGTGCAAGTGTGCCACGTCGACTACATTATTCAAAGGTACGAGTTAACTCTTTCACCAAAAGAGCAAAAAGAATTTCACCCAGGCAGAAAATCAATATACAGTAGTATTACACGTTAGTGATTTTATACGAAATCGTTTTCATACAAAAACTCAAATGCTGCATGTTTAATTACGAAATGTAAACATGTCATTTGACAATAATAATTACAAACAAATGTTAAAATAAACACTGAAATAATTCAATAATACGCCTAATGTTTTTCATAAGATACTTAAACCTCCAATTATTCTAATTTAATTGGGTCAATTTTTAAATACTGCGTTTTTTCTATTAAAAAAAAAAAAATGGCAACGTTTTTCAACCTCCGATAAAATCTCATAAAATAAAAAATATTAATTACCGAAATTTTTTTTTTTGCAGAACAATTTAAATTTAATTTTTAAATATTTTTCAATGCTTTACTAAGCAAAAATTATCTCTGAATTTAGCTAGAAAATCTTAGCTAATACTTGTTGTTACAAAAACAATTAAAAAAAAAAAAGTTAAATTAATTCAACTTGTAATAATTTCCATAGTTCAGAAAATAAATTATTCATCAAAACTATTGAGAAATAAATTTTTTTTGATGAATGTTTAAAAAAAAATCATCACATTTAACTGTTGATCTAATTTTACTACCACACTCAACTGTTCGTTTGACTCCAATTAAGGTTGTTAAATCACACTTCCTTAATGGTGAACGAACATGCGATCCATTAAAAGACGCTCAAAGTTATTAAAAAAAAAAAAGAGAGAGACAATCGATAACTATAATTACCAAAAAAAAAATTTCGTGAAAAATATTTCACTCCATTGCTTCTCTTAAAAAGCAAATAATATGATAGGTGGGTTACATTCATTTACGTTCGGTAGGCTACACTATAATTTAATTCAGACTGCTAAGTATTAAAGATGAATAAGAATAAAATGAGTAATCAATTACTGTACTGAACTATACCATTACAATCTATAAAATTTTACACGGAAGACACCATTAAAATTATTATTGTCGATTATAATTATTATTTTTATTTTTATGACCGATGAATAATAAAGAAGATTTTTTTTAAATGGGTTTCAGTGGAGTGCAACCACCGACGTGTACATGTACTGTATTTAAATATGTACAATAAAATTATTTAATCGAAAGAACCACACACATGAGACTATTGTTAGAAAATTAAAATGCAGAGTAGGATAATAATCCCTATAGGAACATACAGTAATTTTAATTTTGACCTCCCGCACTTTTACTCGCGTTTTGATTTCACCATGAAATTTCTCATAATTCCAATAAATCGCAGCGTTTGTTTGTTGACCTATATATTCCACAACTTTACATAACATCTTAGTTATCGAATATAGCGTATTATTCACAGACGATGAAGGGTTATGAAAGGGTTAGAGAAAAAGATTTCAACCGGTAAAACACCTTATAAGCTCCTTTATATTATCAAAAAAAAAAAAATTACGGTATTTTTATTAGCGAAAGCTTATTTTACAATACTGTATAAGAATACCAATACGAGTGGCTGGAATTATTTGGGTGGCCAAAACTTACACAATGACAGTGTGAATTTTTACTTTGTTCGAAAGTTTTTTCTTTCTTTTTTGTAAAAAAAAAAAAAAAATGGTTGCGTAACAAAAAAATTACCATCGTGGAAAGAATTGATGTAACGCAACGTAATTACCGTTTCATTCAATTTTACTTTTAGGCCTTGGTATAATATATGTTCAGAATTTTGAAAGTGTTTGGTTACGTAAAAAAAATAATATATATTTTATTCTTACATAAACAACTTATTTTGAACGTAAAAGACGTTGAACGTAATTCAAGAGCATCGAGTTTCAATTTCAATTAAATAAATACAACGAAAACCGATTTAAATTATAGCAAATACTGGAATTTCGTATATCGGGTGCACGAAATGTAACTACACCTACAACTTCCGTCTTTTATTAAAAAAAAAAAAAAAACTAGCAAAGATACAAATCAATTAATTTAATCATGTTAATTTAATAAACATTAAAAATGAAGAAACATGAGAAATGTTTGAATTTTAATTTTTTTTATTTTATTTTGTTTGAATTAACAAAAAAATTATTGATTTTTTAGAAAAAACTTTATAAGTTTCTCTGTAAAATGGCACCGATTTTACCTTTGTTAAAAAAAATTTTTAATTACCGACGAAAATAGTAATAAGTTACATCTCCGACACCCGGTAGCTAATCGTTCTAATTTAATTATGAATTTTATTAAGAATTGATAATTAAAATTAACAACTCTTAAAAATGTAATTACTTTTGTCTTGCATCTTAATTATGTTCAATAATAATATTTTACCGTCTTATGTATCGTAATTTGTTTTTAATAGAAAATTATTAAAAACAGCTGGAATGAAGTCATTAACTATAAAATGTGACCTAATCTTTAAAAACACATTACGTGGGCTAATAGTCGGTAGACATGTCTACTGTACTACTACTATACATCTATAATTAAAAATAAAATAAAATATTTTTTTAATCTACTTCGTTAAACATGGAATAAAGCAAAAAACAGGAAAATTGAGGTTGAAGAGGAGAATGAACGAATTTTTGCTGTCCGATAGCAAAACTCTTTGCTCACGAATTTAAGTGAAAGCCTGGTTCACACTTACGGGATGATAAACCATATTTTTTTTGTACCGTATTAAAAAAAAAAAAAAAAAAAAAAGAATCGCTATTCCGTTATTATAAGCTTCCATCAAATCAGGGTGTGTCCGGAAATACAACAAATCGTCTGGCTTAAAATCTTTTTTTTTAAAAAAAAATATATGTCTCAATTCTCTGGCAGACCAAGGCAATTACATATTACATGCGCATAAATAATTTATAATTGGCCATTAACGCTAACCATGAAAAAAAAAGCGCCAGCCAAACGAAAATTAGCTCAATAATAATTTTAAGAGTAAACAAGACCATCTAACGTGAAGTTCAATTTTAAAAATGCTAAAAATAATCATCGAAAATTACTTCCCTCAACAACAATTTCAAGAGGATCCAACTGTTATTACGTTGATTTAATGCTAAGTAATAAAATGCATCAAATTTCACACCTAAATAACGCTACATAAACGTCCAATTAAATAACAATAAGCACTCTGCAACTATGCAATTAAACTATTTAATAGCATCATTTAAGTTCTGGAAATTTCTAAATAATTTTAATATTATTCTTATTGAGCTTATAAGTCACACACCTTTTCTCATTTTAGAAGGCTTACACGCAACCGTAATAACCTTTAAAAAAAAAAAAAAAAAAAAAAACTGTTACAGATGAGTACAAAAAACTTGAAAATGTCGAATAATTTCAAGCAAATGACCCTCGTAAATGTATTTAAAATTCGTATTATATCAAGCTTAATCAATCGTAATCTCAATTCATGTACAGTAATTGTATTAGTTAGTACTCGGACGAGTAGGAATAAAATATGCATTAATGTATGCAATATTTTTTTTATTCTAAATAATATGTAGGTCTATTATAAAACTACTCTATTGTCTTTTATTTAAATGCAATACCGGTAATTATGATTTATAATTGATAAAAATATCCTTTTTAAATACAAAAAAAAAAAAAATAAAAAATGGTACATTGTGAAGTTGATACTTTGATATACGAGTATAAATTTTTTTAAATTATAAAAAGCATAAAGAAAACCACAATCGCCATATCATGAGCTAAAGCAACGACAAAACACCGCACCAGTTTCCTAATTGCTTCAAGGGTGTAACCCCCTTTTATTTCTAATACCGTATTCGCAAAATCGGATTAGTCGCCTACTAATTATTCATACGATAAAAAAAATAATAATGATAACGAAAAATATAATTTTCCTAATCTAACGCATACCGTACGTAATTCGACCAAAAACGCGTTTCCTCACTTGGTCACTTCCCCAATTATTTTCCCGAAAACCGGAGATCCCTGTGTCACTGAGTGATCGTCAATCCGAAAGACAATTGCACCGATTAGCGTCGGCGCTCAACCGATTGCCTATTAGATATACTGTAAGGTTAAAAATAATAAACGGCACTACCGCTTTTTTTTTTGTTCTATATAATTTCCAAATGACCCATATCTATAACCAGGATTGACCCGCAAAATATGTGTTATCAAGTTTAAGATTATTATTTTATTATAGATCTTCACCAAAAAAAAAAAAAAACATCTTGGAAAATGTATGTCGCGCGTAAAAGAAAGCCACCAAAAAGTAAATAGACCCCCCGACACGCGGGGAAAAAAACAAATAAATAAATTTATCACCTTGCGTACGCATCTCTGAACAAGTAAGGTATATTTTATAATAATAATTATCGTAAATTTTAAAACTGGTTGCTGCCGCCTATAACTTTCTCGTTCGTTGCTTACACAACGTCATAAATAATCTTAATTAAATATCGTTCACGCCTTTAAGACGAAAACCGCAGCTGATCATAATTTCGTCAACTATTCTTCGGTGATTGATACGAGTAAATAATAGAACAAAATGACGAAAAAAAAATATAGAAGATTGAAATCGTCCTAAAAAGATCTATATCGTTGCGAAAATACAAATAAACTTCCTTCCAAAAGTTTTCCTAACAATTTGATCTTGTATATACGGTATATAAAAACGTTTAACGGTATCAAACCGCTTAAGATATGTACGGTAAATATTATTTTTGCGTGAATCCAACATGCATAGGTTTAATAAATTACTTGACCTACACTTAAAGAGTTGTATTTACATTCCATTTTTTTTTTTTTTATTCTTAAATAAAAACTATTGCTCGTCATGGCATTAACCTATTTTCAACTTAAAGATGCGAATATTCAATCATTTTTTGACAGCGCACGCACATATTTATTTTTTTCTTCTCCCCCGTGACTCCACGTGCGTATAAACAAGTGAACGTGTATCAGGTGTTACCAGCTCCTATCTATTCATTGCTCTGATCATCGCTCTTGTACACTTTTCATTCTGTTGCATCAGAAATTTTCATCGGTGAGAATGCACGAATTTTCACATATAATTCAAACAATAACGATGAAAAGAAGAGTAAGATTACTTAAGATTAGATTATTTAAAAAAAAAAAAAAAAAAAAACGGGTATGGGGTAGGAAGAAATAAAAAAAGAAAAGGGGTGAGTAATAATAATCTCTATCGTATCCACCTTAGTCGAGTGCACTGTATCCACTTGTAACTGGAAAAGTAACAAAACGGAAAGAAAAACGCCTGTTACTACCACCTATAAAAATTCCTTATTCACCTTAATTTTCAGCTTTTTTTTTTCTTTTTTTCTTCTCTTTCTTTTATAAAGAAATTGAGGGAGAAAAAGAAAAAAAAACAAAACTAGAGCACTTAGTTATTATTTTTAAGGAACAATAGCAAGCCTTATGACTTCGACTTAACAAACAATAAAAATGGATACGTATAATAATAAATCTGCCTACAATTCATAAAATACAGCTAGTATATGGTCTTCGTATAATAGAAAAAGGGCTTATACTTGATGTAAGCGTACCAGAAACCCCCCATCTAAATGTTTTTGCCCAAAGGCCAGTAGTGTAGTGAATTGTAGCACCCCCCAATCAGATTGCAGGGATTTGGTGTGGGAGGCGCTTTCGACCAATCAGA